>BQNB010053261.1:0-36274 GCA_026074375.1 Tanacetum coccineum | reverse complement strand
AGTTGTTGGATTTACGATTTAAAGTGTCCTAACTCCTCGAACGTCATGTCATGACCTCTTAAATTATGATAGCCCGAACGATAGTACGATGTAACAACTATAAGATTATATTCAATGTTATTAATTAAAGTACTCGGTACTTATACGACCTATATTGGATTAGGTTGCTTTGCGTCTTTATCGCGACGCATTTTCTGTTATACCTCGATCACTCATTCACTCAAGGTGAGTTCATAGTCTCGCATTTCAATCTTTTTAATGTTTTATAAACCCGCGAGGGGAATACATGCTCTTTTACAAACTCATATATTTTACTACAGTATAATTACCTTTCAATACTTTGTGAGTTCATAGTCTCGCATTTCAATCTTTTCAATGTTTTATAAACTCGCGAGGGGAATACATGCTCGTTTTACTAAGTGAACTTATTGATTTCTACTACATAAGCGTTACATGACTATTTTTACTAAAGCTTGATTTGTTACTACATGATTTGAGATCGTGAATACCTATATTTGAAACCGTGAATTTTAGACATGATTGTTTTACTACGGACACAAGTGTTTTTTTTTCAAAGTGTATGCTATCCAGATTACTGCCTGAATATTATTGCTAAGTTACCTTATTGCCGTGAAGTCCCTACTTATCATGAACCGTTAATTGCTATTATAGTGAGCGCGAGTGTTGTGGATAGATCTATCGGGATTGACAATCCCCACCTTAAAAATAAATAGTGAAAAATGACAAAATGAATGATGTCATAAAATGATCTGAAAATACGGAATGTTACAGGGCATTCCAATCTATTGATTGAAGTACGTTAAGGCTTCGGTGTCATGAGCTTAGTGCAATAATATATACTTAGACTTGATGAATGTGTTTCTCTTGTCTACATTACTTGTTTTGGACTTCGGAATATGTACTTAGTCCACCATTACTTCGATCTTGTGGTCCACTTTTAAATACTTCTTGATTTACTGAATCACTACTTGGATTTCGGATGGATTTCGGAAATAACACTTTTAAATGTTGTAACGCTACTTTTCTTCTGAAATATTTCTTAAATTATTTCAACACTGCTTTTACTTAAACCTATGAATTCACCAACATTATTGTTGACGTTTTAGCATGTATTTTCAGGTTACTATTTTGCTAGTGGAGCATTGGGAGCATTCGAGTCGCGCGGATATATATATTTTTGAAGGCTTAAAAACTTGAGTACCATTTGACAAATGTTTTTCTGTTGCATTATAAATGGGATCCTTTGTAAACTCTGATTTTAATATAACGAATGTGAAATTTATCTTAAAACGTCTCTTTTGAGGTCGTTTTCCGTGACTTGTGTTTTGTGCCCTAAAGTAGCACCCCATTGTTACCATTCCGCTGCGACCAGATTTTTGGGGGTGTTACAATCACTATCATGGGTAGATCAATCACAAGGTACGGGTTGATGATACAAGGATGTGCAAGAAGCTGAGAAGCTATGATGCTGCACATGATGGCTTTGTCGCCAACTGAAGCGGAGTATATGACACTTACAGAGGCTTCAAAGGAGGCTATTTGGCTAAAGAGACTCGCAATAGAGCCAGGATTCGAGCTAAAGATAATAGCTGGTATTGCTACACATGCATTGTCAAAGGCGGTCCCCAGATCATGGTTACATCTAGAGTTAAAGCTATTGCATATCAAAGATTTCTAATATGATACTAAGGTGGAAATTGTTATATATATTAGTATACATATTAGATTGTTTAGGGGGTCAAGTGAAAGTTTAGGCATATTTGCGTGACCTAATCTCCTATGCCACAACGTGAGTTTTTCAGGTCAAATCGTTACTAGAAGCAAATTTATCTTTCATGCTTATTCCTAATTTCATCACATTATAAGCCTTTCTTCCACTGATATCCTCACCTAGACCTTCACATCCTTAGTAATTTCACTAATCAATGTCCAGAGAAAAGTTACTCTACACTTATTATCACATATTTGTCATATACTTAACAAGTTAAATCTTAAGTTATCTACATGCTCTACATTATCTATTTTGAGAGAGTTATTGAAATCGTATCTTTTCCAATGATGTTACCTCGAAGATTGCTACCAAAAATAACATACCTTTCGCTGTATGCCTTGTATTAGGCTCGTCATGTGTTTGGAGCATCCGTTATCCTTTATCCACTCATCGGGTTCCAAGTCGACTCTAAGGAATATATATATTTATAATAAGCAACACCCTTCAAACATTTGGTCCCAATATATCATGGGACCTAAGTTGTAGTGTCTAAACATCCTTGGCAATTTGATGTAATTGGTTGGGATGTGTAAATGGAAGACATATTTCCCATGGCATGTAACTTTGTCGTGGGAAGTTATTCTAAGTTGCGGTGTTTTAGGACAATAATAATTATTTATGACTCTTCTAGGTGGTGGAGTTTTTGATCTAAAATTTGGTTTTGAAAATCCAACTCCGGGTTTTAACAATGGCTTATAGAATTGCTTAACTTCATTATCAGTATCAATGGGAACTCTTACATTGTTTACTATTATGTGTTTTGGTCTAGGACCCAAAATAGATTTTTGAAAAGACATATTTTTCTCAGATCCAGGTGTACCAACTGGTGACGGACCCATAATTGTTTTGGGAGCCGCCTGGACACTTTAGGGTCCGCCCATAATTATGGGACCTCCATCAGAAGGTTCCTTTTTTTAAGCTTTCACAAATTTTATTTCTTTAGTTCCACTAGATGATGCTTCAAATGAATTAAACCCTAACCCTAATTTTTCACCGGAGGATTTTTGATTATTTAACATTTCATTTAAGAAATGTGTGCTCTTTTAAAACTTGGTTAATTTAAGAGCTTCCTCTTTAAGCTTTTCATTTTTAATTTTAAGCATATGACATTTTAAACATTCAAAATCAATTTCCTTGTTTTTCTCGAGTGTAGACACTTTTTCTTTTAGAGTACTAATTTCCTTTTCTAGGCTATCTTTAGTGGCTTTTAGTCTTTTATTTTTAGTTGTGGAAACTAGAAGGGAGGGTTGAATAGTTTACAGGTTAATTGACCAGTTTAAAATTCTTTGCTTATAAAATGGTTTGATTCGAGTTATATGTCAATTAATCAACAATATGAATCACAACAAAAACTATCTAATGTAATGAACTAAATGAACAATAATAATATAAAGGGATAAGGAAAGAAATGATCAAACCAAGACACCAAGATTTATAGTGTGTATTGACAACGAAGCCCCTCTTTGAATTACCTACACACTCCTCGATACTCCGACTCGAGCTTCCCTATGTCACAAGCTCCCTTTAGCTGAGAAAGACCGTTTACACTCGCTTACTTTCTTTCCAACACTAAGCTAATGTCGAGTCCTAAGCTAGCTAGAACCAATCAAGACTTCACTAGTCTTTACATACTCACAAGATATATATCACCCTTGGATTGACACACTATCCAAATCATCACCATGACACAATTTACACACTTGGATCTACACACAATCCAATTTTACATAACAACACTAAAAATAGTAATGAAGATTGTGATCTTTAGGATGAAGATAGAGATCACTTGATAACAATTCTGTATATAGAAAAATAACGATTGTTACTCTCTTTGCACTTGATTAGAAAGAAGAAGAAGAAGTGAAGGGAGAAGTAAAGAATTAATCACTTGAAACAAGATCAGTATGTTAGTGATCAAGATAATGTTTTAGAATGAGAAGTAAGAAGAGAGAAAAATGATCTAAAGAAAATTCGTTGTAAGAAGGTTCTGTTTTCAATGGGGTGACCAGTATTTTAAAGGGGACAAAAAATGATCGTTTCTAGGTGGCGTCGCCGCGGCGGTCGCCTTAGTATATAAGGGGACCCTCAGGCCTAAAGAGGGGGCCGCCACTAGACTCCAGCTCTCTATTTTGAGCCTTTTGTGGTGAAGAGTTGTATCTGTTATAGAACCTGTCCTCTTTTGGAGAAAATTTGAATTTCAAATTTTATGTTTTTAATAAAACATTTCTTTTAATGAATAAATATTTTGTTTTTATATTTTTATAAAAACACATTTGTAGAAATGTAAGGTTTAAGGAAAATATTTTCTTGATCACTAATCATGTTTAATGATTTGTTTATCCATACCTTAAGTGATTAATCTATAAATAGAATCTTATGATTAAGTAATTTATAAACGTTTTAATTTTATCGTAAACGTTTTCACATTTTGTTATTATCAAAACATTGAGAGGTCGAAAAATATAAATAACGTTTTTAGACATTATTTGTATTAACAATCTCCCCTTTTTTGATGATGACAAAACATAAACTCATTTAGTATAAAAATAGAAGTTTATAAATTATTAATGAGTTTAATTCTATTTCTCCCCCTTTTGTCGAATCCAAAAAGGTTGATCGCCAAGGTCGTTAGTAATAAGCGAAAGAAATAGACGATAAAAGACTCCCACATTGATGTAAGCTCACCCTTGTTCGGGGCACCAGGGATTGATCATAAACGATAATATGTCTTCTACAAAATAAGGTAAGAAATAGCAAGGTTCATAGAAAAAATAACACATTGTATTTAAACTAACAAAAGAAGATTTTCATTCCACCAACAAGAAAATCATACATTAGCACAACCAACTAATACATTCATGCAAAATAAAACTAGAACTAATACAAGATAAAGAGACATAATACTACATAAGTCTTAAATGATTCATGATTCATAGAGAATGACTTTTTAAACAAAATGTCTTTGGATTTTCCATTATTAAACCATTTGAAAAGGGTCTATGGTGGAGGTGGAAAATGGGTTGTGAAGGCGGTAGTTAGAAGATACTCAAGATGAGCAAACATAATGTTCATTTCATCTCGAAGGTTCAAGTAGAGGTTACGGTTGTGGAAACAACAAATACAAGTTGATCCATGATAGTCATGATAGTTGTAGTAGAGTGGATGCCCCATGATAGGAGGTTGAGGTGGTGGTAGTGATGGTGAAGGTGGACTTGAGAGATTTTCAAGAGGTGTGATTGGTGATAATGATAGAGTGATATCCAAAGAAGGAAGGCTTTGAAGTGGTTGAGGGTTTAAAGGTCTAGGAGGGACATCCAAGATGTTCTCAAGCAAAGGGTTCAAAGGTTGAGGAGAGGTTGGTTCATGAGAGGATGAAGGTGAAATTTGAAGTTTTGATTGAAAAGAAGAAGATGTATTATCTTGGCTTGAGGAGGTTTGATTTGTGGATGGAGTTTTTGATGGTGCATTTGGAGGAGTTGGAGATGAAGAAGTGGTGGTAGGAGAAGGTGTAGTGGTGACTTCTTCATCACTAGAGATGTTGACAAATAGTTGTCTAGGAGGGATTATGGTTAATTTGATTTTCTTGGAAGGGTTTGAAGAAGAAGCATTTGTGGAATTCATGGTAGATTTTGGTTGAGGAAGATGAAGATGATAAGAAGAATAAGAAGAGTTCATGATTTAAGGTGGAAGAGGTAGATTCAAGAGGTAAGGCATGGGGTTTGAAGCTTTAGATTCCAAAAATTGTTTATCAAAAAGCAGAAATCAGCTAGGCCTAGATGGGATAGTGGTCAACTGCACAGAAAATCAGGTGGTCACAGTAGAAGAATCCGTGACCCCTGATGGCGGTCCCTTAAATATCTGGCGGTCCCAAATATATTGGGGGGCCGCCCAGTATTTAAGGGGGCCATTTTCTGGAGACAGAAAATTTTCCAGTTTTTCCTGAAAACCTATAAAACTTTCTCTTATTTTTGCAGTCAATTCCATTTCATCATGAATCATCTAAAACATAATAATCAAGCATATAGGACTAAGCATCCTAAGTTCAATCAAGAATGCACATATATATGGGCAAGTTGACAAGTTCATAAGCATGCATAATATTTTAATTATAACTAAAATGTATCAAGGTGCATGCAAGCATTGGTTTAGGATGATAAAATTGAAATATCATCCTTGGCAAGCTAAGTTGCCCATACTACGTACTAAATTACTAATAAGTAGCATAAGTTTAAACACCTAATCATAATAGGTTAGTAAATAATATAGATAATAATGTCATAAAGCAATTTCCCTCATTGCTCACTTCCTCATGTTTCTCCATAACTTTCTAAGACTTTTGCCGATTGACCTTACTCCACCACGATGCTCATCTCTTAATTGCACTTGACGGTTGATGATTTCGGTTTGGCGGGTGTAAAATGGTTCAAGGTTAGAGTCAATGTTAGGTGGATTTTGAAAGACTTGAGGAACTTGATTGGTTAGGGAATTAACATAACGAATAGGGGAAGGACTGCTTGAACGCGAGGTCCCTTCATCATTCCCATCATCATCATCATCGTTGAGATGAGATGAGGATGGTTGATCGAAGGCGGAAGATGAAGAAGTGGATTGACGACCTCTTCTCGTGCCACGATCTAGTCTTGGTTTTCACTCTAGTTGAGCGGCAAGAGGAGTCATGACACGATCGTACAAGACATAGGACTCGTTCTTCAACTTAGGATATTCACTAATGATGAAATTAAACAAGCGGGTTAATAGCATACCATAAGGTAGAATCAACCTAGCTTGCTTCGTAACCCACTCCATTCGTTTTGCCATGAAGTAGGCAAGATTGAATTTTTCGGAGTTTGCAATGCAATAAAGCATATAACAAAGACATGCGGGGACGTGATCCCGATTAACCCCCCAAACAGAAAACATTTTCCCGGATTATTTCTTCCAAATGTTTCAAAGTTGACACAATTTCACGAGTAAGAATTTGATAATTTTGAACCTCAATTTCTTCTTGATAATGAATGCGAGTGACTTGACCTTCTCTATCTTCTCGAACATACGAGATGATATCATCGGGAGAAGGAAGGTTGGTTTGATATGGGCCTTCCGAAGGGGTACCATATACCAACTCATCAAGTGACCATCGGTCACTAAAGACACACGCACCTTCACAAGGAATTCTGAGGATTTGAGCAAAGTCTTCAAGACAAAGAGAGAAGTAATGGTTTTGAATGACAAATTTAACAAGCATTTGACCTGTGTCGGAGTAACTCAAATGATACTGACTGTAAAACTCAAGAATAAAACGAGGACAAACTTGTTCATTGATTTCAAGAAGACACTCAAACTCGACAAAATGAAACAAATACCGAACATATCTAAGATCCGTAAAGTTATCAAAAACCACCCGACCCTCGTAAATGTAATGTTCTTCAAGATTTCTTAGTTTTTCTTTTATTGGAGAACGAAATTCATGTGAAATTTAAGGAATGTAGTGTCTTGTGTTTTTATAATCTTCAGAAGATTTGCGAGGCATTATCACCTAGATTAAGATTTGGGATCAACACTCCTCCACTTTCGAAATGGCTGACTTGAACCGCAAGTGGGATCACTTTCTCACTTTTCTCTCTGCGCGTAGACTTAGACCAAAGGTGACTGCATGGAAAGAACTGGTCAAGATCTTCATGCTGCGAGTCTTGTAGGAAACTGGAGAGTGTAGTATCAACAGTTGCCTCAACAAACTCAGCGCCCTCGTTGTTGCAATCTACGTAAGATGCTCCAATGCTGGAATGCCTACCAGACAAAGGGTAGTACTTTGTTAATGTTTGAGATAATGACTTCTTTAGATCATCAAGGATTAATTTATTATGGGAACTAACATAAATGTTGGCATTTGGGTAGAACGTAACCATTGGCATATATATGTTCTCACATGATTTATTAAACAATGAAAGATTGTGAGTTTTGAGTTGATAAGAGGTTGGTGAAGACGGTTTGATGATTTCTCTTGAGACGACTGTGTGAAGCTGTCTTCGACCAAATCTTAGCGCGCTTCTTATCATCGTCATCCTGTGAAACTAAAAGGGCTAAAGTTAGGCTATCAGCATTGTAGTTTTTCATATCATATATTCAAATACATATATGCATGTTAGCTTATATTTACAAATCATGATTTAATGCATAAACGTAACAACATGTTGCCACCATCAAATCTGATGCACATGCCATGCCACTACATACGGATCTGCTGTCTCTTGTGTAGCATGAAAAGCCAATGTTAATAACTATAAATTTAATAAGCAAAATATTTTTTTATTTGCTCTTGGCCTCTTAGAATTATTAATTTTGTTCTTTAATTTTCTTCTTGGATTGATTATGACATGTGAATTCGAACAACTAAACATGGCAAATGACAATTTACAGAACTGATCAGCATAAGTTTTTTATTTGTTTTCACACAAAAAATAGATAATACATGTATTTCAAAAGGTGTTCAAACATACACTTTTAAGAATGCATATAACATACAACATGTGTACTTGTTTACCCAAAACATCTCTAGTACTTGTATCGACATCTTTACTTCATGCTAGAGCTCAATGCTCGTATATCGTCGACCAACCGAGCAAAACTCTTAGAAGACGAGCCTGTCTCGCTTATTGATTCTTTGGCGAGAATTTTCCAGGCAGATGCAGATTGCGTATACAGGTCTCGTTTCATGGACATGACGTCCCTCACTGCTTCCTCAACAATCAATCGGGCCTGTGTATCTTTGATGTCTATTCCCACCTTCCATACCTCTCCCGCAAATCGACTATTTACTTGTTGGTCGTAAGAGTGAGGCCAACAAATCATGGGAACACCCTCCACTAGACTCTCCATGGTCGAGTTCCATCCACTATGTGTAAAAAATGCACCAATGGCTCGATGGGCAAGGACATCCTCTTGTGGTGCCCAATCTATGATAAACCCCATTTTTTTCGTACGATCAAGTAGCTCACTTGGAACATGAAACTCGTCTATCCCCCCAATGATTGAACCAGGGCGTCTAACCCATAAAAAAGGTTTACCACTATTAACCAAGCCATGCCATATTTCAAGTAGTTGCTCACTTGTCATCGTCACAAGACTGCCAATACTAACATAAACAACGCTTTTTGGAGGGTGTTTGTCTAGCCACGACAGGCAAGTTCTATCTTCTTTCCAAGTGCTGTTCGAAAATGTGGTTTCTGGTGAAGGTGTTGTGTCGTCCATGAGTTGAGCTTTGTGGAGAGAATGAATTGGGCCTATGGTGTAAACATTTGAACAAAGCTTTTGTATGTGTGGGAGTACGAGACCATCCAATTCTTCGAATGTGTTGAGTATGAGGCCCTGAGCTTGAGTAATGATTAAAGCTTCTCTCATGACGCGTTGAAGCTCCATGTTTGACAGGTCATCAGAACGACAAAAACTAGCAAGATCCCGTCTTCGGAGAAAACCTTGTGTTCCTGGTACATCTTTTACCAGCTCTTCTGAATCATTTCCTACGAAACAAGATAATAAAGTAATTATTTGGCAAAATACACACGAGAAACGTAATAAGTAAACAATCACGAGAAGTCGAGAACACAAAGAATTACGCGGTTCACCAATCTCAATAATGCCAAAGTGTCCAAACAAGATTTCAAATTATGTTTGACATTCTAATTACTAAGAACATCTTATAACAGATATATACCATAGAGAACCATATATCCCTGTAAAAGTCTAGCTACCTCGGGTTACCACGAATGCTTTTAGTAAAAAAATTAGAAAGATATCTTTACACTCATTATTTTATTTTCTGTAACTAATATATACACGAGTTTCTTCAATTTTGTTCAGATATAATCTATAATGGTTCCATTTATTGTCATTTGAGAGGCGTGTGTGAACTGGTTAGAGTTAATTTCCCGTTATCATGTTGTGAAGTTATAACAGTTGAGCTATTACTCTTTGTTCATTTCGTCAACTTCTACTTCCCAATCAATAATGTAAATTGTTGTTAGAAAAAACATACTTATGGAATGATCGCATGAAATGACAAGTTTAATGATATACTTTGTAATACAAGGAGAAAGGTACCTTTGAAAGGAACAACGCCAGCTTTAATCAGGTTGGAAAGATTGAACGAAGAAGTCCACAAGCAGCATGGACTAGCGGTTTGGAAGCAAAACACAGGAATCGATGTCTCTGCACATACTTCCACAGCAAAATCAAAGCAAGCATCAAGTATCATCACTGTCACAGGTCGCTTCGAGCTCCTGCTCAGCTTACCAGATACCATCATCTCTCGAAAAAGTGGTTTACCCGCAGCATTGACAGCTTTCATCATCTCCTCAAACTTGTCTACAGACACGGGGTTTTCATGCTTGAGTCCATCAGGGATCGTCTCAAACTGGAAGTTGGGATAGTGGCTGAATCGAGACAAGACTTGGCTGTGGCGAAGAAGAGGGCCATGAATGTGATCCGTGTTGAGAAAGGTGACATGGATGTTGGAAAGGCATAGGAGTTCGGCTAACTTAAGAGCATAGCTAACGGGGCCTTGGAGTGGTATTGGAAAGATTAGTACGTGAGGTTCAATAGAGGTTTTAGCGTCGTTTTCTTGATGATTTTGGCCCATTTTAAGTTGGATTTCGAGTTTCTTTTAATGTTACGACAGCAGTATTCCAAATGTGGTAACAAAGCTGTTATGGATTAAGATTTAGATCAGCAGGTAATGTTATATTAAGAAAGGGGGACAGATCGATGTTATCAGCATACAACACAGATTAAAATTTATATATTAACAACTAGCTATACAACTTGAGTAATTTACATTTAATTTCCATACTTATTTGCAACTTATGTATATATTAACAACTAGCTATACAACTTGTTTTGCAGTCTAACTTGAGGGGTTATTCGAATCAAAAGAAAAAGAATCCAAATTTTGATGTATAATATTGATAAGAACACCATAATGCAGCGCATTTTATGCTTGTTTTTCGTTGTTTATACTTTTGCTCCATAAAGTTCAAACTCTAGCTTTATTAAAGTCTAACCTGTAATTTGAAGCTCATGTGGATCCAAGCTTTTCTAAGACAATGTGTACTTTTTTGTAATTATGAGGTAAAAAACTAGTCGACCATGAATCATTTTGATAGAGGTTAATACACGAACATTTCAATGCAACTATTACTAGAACAAAAACAATTTTCAGTCTTCATTTTTTCGTCAGATATACTTTTGTGGTGTATGTATGTATACATATAAACCAATGTAGTTAGTGTTACATGTTGGAATATGTCCATATCATAAATAAATATAAGGCCGAAAATATGTGAGCCTATGGGGGCACACGCGTTTACACAGAGGATACGTTTATTAATGTAACTAATATATTGTATATTAATTATATTAATATGTTTCACGAAATAATTAAATGGTCGAACAAGAAAAGAAGGAGGGGTCCGAATGTCGTTTCTAGAAACCAAGATGAGGTGTTTGAGTATGACTTGGAGAACAAGTCTTAAGGCTATATATACCTTAACTCATTCATTCGGTAAAAAAAAAGATGTGTCGACATATTAAAATCCCTAATCGATTATTATGTTTGATACATAATATACAAAAGACAAAACCTCTATTATTTTCTTATTCCATCGACAGATACACACATAAATAAGGGCTGTTCATATGATGATATCATGTATGTTATATCATGCCATGCATGCAATAATCTATTAATACATATTATCCCTTGTGTATGTTATAGTGATCGACTATTAATCCTTGGAGGATTTGATCGTGTGACGTTTAATCTCAAACAAGAACATCGTGTTGGGTTGTTTTATTTGTGAAGCAAGTACTAGCATTCTAGCGTATCTCGGTGACGTGTAGTGTGTGCATACCATAGAGGTTATCTATTTTGGTAACTTGGGCGGTTTTCGCGTTGTATTATTTATTATACACGCGCGTATATTCAAGACGATGTATTCGTTAATTGCTAAAAGATATGCGTTCTTGGTCCCTTTGTTAATTACATATTCTATATGTGTTTACTTTCTGTTGCGTACTCATGATAGATTAATGGTTAATTAGTTGAAAAACCCTACAGTGGCATCACGAGCCATCGTATATGAATTTGTAGTTACAAGGAATAAAATTGGACAAATAATTAGGGTTCTTGATTAATTTTTTAAGCCCTTTGGGCGTTTTATGCATAAAGATTCGATCTTTGTGCATCAAGATTCAATCTTTATTGGTTATAAAATTAATTAGACGAATTCTAGGTTGTATGCAATTTTATGATAAAACTTGATGTGTTTAAATTGTTAATTGATCGGTTTTATGTTCATAATTAATTGTTAATTCGGCATCCATGATAAAGACATGCAATTTATCATGGAGCGATATATGATATAAATCTTGTTAATTGTTAAAGATTTTATGCAAATATGATGATCAAGAATTAAAACATAGACATTAAATTTATGTGGTTTCGATCCACGACTTTAAAAGCTAGGGAAGACCTTAGCTATGTCTTTATAAAGTGTACAAACGGAAAGAATCTAAGTATGGATCATTGCAAGCATCTAGGAGAATAATCTTAAGTTTATTGTTAAATAAATTATTTTCTTGATTTAAATTTAATAATAATTAAAGATGACTCATAAGTATTTCTAAAAGTTAGTGGAAGTATTATGTTCAGGTTTCCATCACCTGAAAGATTTAGAAAATTAAATATACAACCTTGAAGTAATATGTTTATTGCAATAAACATATGTGGTATATAAGTCTAACACAACATGACATATCATTTAGAAAGTCTAAATGGATACATATCTTTTGTAAGATAGAACATGAATGAAATCTCAAGTATGACTAAAAGATTCATTATGTACATCATATTGTGTAGAGAAATAGTTGTATCATGCATGAATGCAAGATGATTTGACAACATTGGTATTTAGTCGAAAGTTAATAGATAATTATATAATTGAATATCTTAATAAAATATGTTTGGATTTGAGAAATCATTCCTAGATTATGGATTTGTCCATAAAAAATCTAAGGATATATATTGTGCAATTAGAGTAAACCAATGAACTTGGAGTTCATGAGGTGCCAAACATTATTAAGAGAATATTCATCGTTTACGGATTTTAAAGGCATGGGGATGTTTATGTACACGGATGCTAAATCTAATTGAGATGACACTCAATACTAGTTATGGTATGATTTCATGTTTGATGAAGACCATGTGGACTAATTGTGCTCGACTGAGAGCATAGTTGCATTATACATTAAAGAACAAGAATGCTTTACAGTTTTGGAAGCTGTGGAAGATGATTGTGTCAATAGTTGATGTTACACACCTTATGAGATATAGTGTGTTGAGATATTTGGATATATATGAACAAACAATCATCATACATATTCAAGAACTTCACTTATTGAATTCTTGAAATAAGTATTCTCAAAATTCCTAAAGATCAAATCTAGTTGAAATTATGAAATCTAAGCCTTGTCAACAAGTACGATTGTCGTATCTTGAGGCATGATTTGTCAACTAGAATTTTCATGCATTTGATCTATTTAGTATTTGGATAAGGGATGTTATAGACAATTTTATTAATGATAATGATAATGATACGAGGTATATGGGTTATATTTAATATAAATTGTGTCCTATATTTGCATGTTTAAATCCATGAATAATAAATGTATTATTCTAAATTAATCCGTTGTCGATTAACAATATGAGAATAGTGTTAAACTAAGACAATTCTGAGTGATTGGTGATATTGGAGATATTTGATATTGGTGATATTAAGGATAAGTCCACCAAACTCACATGATATTCATAAGATGAATATTGGATTTCCCCAACTAACAAGATTATCACTTTATGGATCGGCGTCATTAAGTGAATCTTGTAAGTGATTTTAATTTACTAAATCCTTAGACTTGAGATGCAAGTAGGTTTAGCATATGTGGATATTCCTTCTTGATATAGTTTAAGTTATCCTGAATAAGGTAACTAATAAGGGCTATTTCAGAAGTGATTGTGAAGCATGGTGACTTGACACTTGTAGTCAATAAAGAATTTGTTCCTTCAATAGTTGAAGTATGATGCCACTGGGCCCCTCGTAGGGTTAATCAGATGTATGTGTGGCCGCACCCAAAAACTCAGGAAGATATGTCTCAATGATTTTTGGTAATCTTGATTAATCATATATATGAGAAACAGAATCGTTAAATAATGGAATGACTTTGATCCATATCCATTTTTAACACGGTATCGGAAACAAAGGGATTGTAAATACTTAAATCATTTAACTGTGACTTTACGAAAGTACACTCAGGTATTTCTGGGAACATTGGCGTGTTGCTAGACGCTTACCAATGTTGTTATATTTATTTGTGACATGTCCAAGTGGGAGCTGTTGGGATATGTCCATATCATAAATAAATATACGGCCGAAAATATGTGAGCCTATGGGGGCACACACGTATACACAGAGGATACGTTTATTAATGTAATTAATATATTTATTGTATATTAATTATATTAATATGTTTCACGAAATAATTAAATGGTCGTTAATTATAAACGTTAGACGTTATAATTAATTAATAGATATTAACAAGTGAATGACTTGTTAGTATAAAAACCAAACTCGTAAGGTGTTGGTTTTGACCGGTCAAACTAAAGGAGTACAAGGTAGGAAAGTATCGATTTATGAAACTTAAGGAGGTGTTCTAGTCTAACTTGGAGAACAAGTTTGGAGACTATATAAATACCTCTTATGTTCATAAATCGGTCGATACATACAAAACACAAAAGCTACATCTGTTTGGATAATAAATTCCATATGTAAGTCATGCATGAACAAGATAGTTATTTGATAAATACTATTCCTTATCTCCTTGTTAATTGCGATCGGCAGTAAGGAAAACCATAAGTTTTTTGTTACGATCGATTTTAAGATTCAAAACAAGAACAAAGTATTCGATTGTTTTATTCGTGAAAAAATGACTAGCATCTTAGCGTATCTCGGTGACGTGTAGTGTATGCACACCATAGAGGTAATCTACTTTGGTAACTTGTTTTGTTTGCGTGGTATTCGATTTATACATACGCGTATATTGAAGACTGGTGTTTCGTTAATTGCTAAAAGGTGCACATCTCTTGATCATTTGTTAATTACATATTCTATACGCGTTTTATCTTTTCCGCTGCGTACTCGTGATCTTTAATGGTTAATAGTTGTAAAAACCCAACATTCACTTCCTATGAAAGGAAGACACAAGTCATCTTCTTCGAAGTCAATCTGAATCGGACATGAACCACTCGCCCCTCGTTAGGATTGCTTGATTAGACCTTGTAGAGCCTTGAGGATGTTAGTGATGAACACTTGTTGATCGACACCGGCCATTGAAGTCTATTTAGCTGGCCACACTGGCCATTGCAACTCTCGACGCATGCAAGCTTTGGAGCTCAATTCATCGTATCTATGGCCTGCTGCAAGTCTCTTTGTGCAAGTTATGTTGCATAAGATTCTTTCAACAATATTTGGTTAATATATGTCGTTAAATTGTATCTTTGTGCAAGTTATGTTGCATAAGATTCTAATTAGTTGGGAGTAAGGGAAGTGCATGTCGAATCCATATCGGGCACAGGTATATCAGTTATCGAATAATTCAAAGATGAAAATTTATTCATGAACTCGCCTTTTCTTGCGAGTACATAACCACGCAATGGAAACAAAAATTTTATATAATTTTTAGGTACATGAACTTGGAGATTCCCTTCAAAACAGAAGGTGCATGAATCAGATTCTTTTGACAGTTAAGAACAGATTCTTTGTTCATCACCAACACATTTTCCTTTGTTCATCATCTTGTTAAGTGTGTTTAAATAAATGTTATTTAGTTTAGTTTATGTTTATATGGTTTTATTTTAAGTTTTTGACTTGTGAGAAAATAAACTATGGTTTTTCAAAAATAAAGTATAAACATGGAGTAAAGATTATCAGAAATAAGATTTATTATGGACTATCTTTTAATTGCAAGAAAAAAGTCATAAAGTGGATTCGGTTAAACCGATATAAAGATTTCTTTCCATGATTAGTACTAGCAATTATAGTTCATAAATGTGTTTTTAAATTAAAGTTTTTAATTTTTTCAAATGACGTAATTTAAAAAGAAGTACTATTTTTTAAAATTAAAGGGGTTTGGTAAGGGATATAGGTTCGAGGAGAACTCACTCAGGGACTTCGGTCTTGTAGATACCCATTACCCTATATTACCTGGATAGTTTGTAGGTTTCCTTACCTTGCCTACTATGTAAGAAGTCGCGAACTGGTCTAGGGGTTTGAATGTTGTTTTCAATAAGTATTTATAATCTATTTGTCCGGTAAAAAGCAAATCTATTTTATTTAAAGATACGTTGAATGTCAATTTAAGGTCTCGTACGTTATGTATTTGATACGATGTATTAGGTGATACCGTAATAATAACTTAATGGAATTAAGTTTTCTTATTAAAAATCTTTGATACGAAGATGTATGCCATGCTTTACACTACGTACATATTTTGATCGTACTCTAAATAAAATACCATTTCTTCAATGAAGTTGTCTGCCGTCCTCGCATTGTAAAAACATCTTGTAGATTGCTCTTATTTACTATGCGTGATGTCGTGTGTAGACTAGCATCTCAAGGTGAATTATACGCTTTTTCGTAGACGGTGAGTGTTAGACATATTCCTGTTTTGATTGGACGACTTTGCGTTGTTTGTGGTTAGATCTATAACACGCGGCATAGATGGGATGAAACATGCTTACTAGATATTATTGTAATAAGTAAGTCCCAAGTGGTTTAGGGTACAAACAAGTTGTGATTTATCAATCGTTTGATTACCTTTTGAATACACAATCACTAGAGATCAACTGGATAGGGTGTGGTTATTGTCAAGTAGGATCATAACCGTTAGGGAAAATTAATTGTTTTTTGAATAAACAGGGTAGTTTAATTTTCTTCAGGTAGTATTACGAAAATACTAATATTGAATTTTGCGATTTTATTAATATATTAATGCTACGTAAAATTAAAAACAATGGTTTGATTTCTTTATCAAATAAGTCAAACGAGACTTCTTTCCTTGTATGAGAAACATGGAGATTCATTCCTAATAACTTTCTTGCTTCGGAAAGTTTATAATAGAACGTAGGAATGGTCCTAATGTAATAATACTATAGAAAAGTTAAAATGTTATAGTATATTGCCTGGTTCTTATTATTTTCATAATAGATTTTCATGGTGAATTATTTGGAAAGATATAAGCACATTATAGATACTAGAGAGATTTGTTCTTATTGCTATCAATGGTAACATTCTTAATGTAAGATGTATTTCTGAGTCTTGATTAGAAAAAAAATATAAACATTATTACCGCAAATAGGTAAAGACATAACTAGGATAATATATCTGTTGTTGTCTGTTAATCAAACTTAAGGAGGAAATTGCATGCTCAAGTTTAAGTTAATCAATAGCTTTGTGGATAGTCCCTCTTCTGCATAGTAAACTTTTGAAAAACTCAAGTAAATGTTACTTATTCTAGAGTTTCAAATAGAGTTGGAAATAAATAGATCGCTATTTTGTTTTTCACTGTTATGGTAAAACATTGCAATGTTGTCAATTCCAGATGCGGAGCATCCCGATTATTTTGAACAATGCATTCATGTGAGGCTGTCGAATTCAGTGGGAGCACAGAGGTTACTAGAGTTATATTGGTAGTACCTATGGATTATTTCTTGTTTATCTAGTGATAATGTATAATTTTCCGACTATAGATTACTTATGTTCTTTAGGATAGTCAAGTGTTATTTCTTGTTAAAATCAAAAGTGGTTCTATATCTACTTGTAAGCAATATCTGTGACACTATTCATATTGTCTGTATAAACAAACGAATGTCGTGTGGTTTTACTATGTGTATGATAGTTGTGCATGCACAAAGGGGAGAAAATCTCTTATTGTGTGCAAGTAAAAACACATGACAATAACGATACGGATTAAAGGTTCTCTTGACCGTATAGGTAAGATGAACATATGTCTTGCTAAGAAGTAAACGACTACTTCAAGTAAAAAATGTTTATGTGTGTTTGGGTGAATGTCCTTTATTATGATGTAATCGTTAATTATAAAATATATTCAAGTAAAGGTTTTTGTGCTCCTTAGGAATCGTCACGCAATAAGAGTATGAAGTAATCTTGATTAACTTGAAATTACTACTGAAGCCAAGAGTTGACGTTCAGAATTACTTTAGTTAAATATGTTTATGTTTTTGTATAAATAATAAAACTTTAAGTCCGTTATTGTGTAGATAAGACTTATAACATAAAGTAAACGTTCAAAAATTACTTTAGTTAAATATGTTTACAGTTTAAGTAATTGTAATAAAATGAAGTTCCTTAGTAATGTTGAAAGATTATAACTAAAGTAAGTTATATCTTTGCTTGACAAATGAACAAAAGTCATTGAATTGTTCAAAAGGCAAATATATATAGTATATACATTGATACGATTTCTTGAAATAGTTAAAGCCGTATTAACATTAGTGCATGCAAATAGGTTTTAAATAACTATTATTCAATTTGGTTTTGACACATTGATAAATACTGTGACTAAAAGAGTATTAAGTTATTTAAAAGATTGTGATAAAGTCTCACAATAAAATTACTCATAGAATTGCCACATATTTTATTGTAATGTCTAGGTATTGAATCAATTATTCGGAAATTATATGATTTTGATAACTAAATATTTACCTCCGAAATCTGCTCAGGTTTGAAATTGAGTATGTCTTATATATACTCGATAAGACTCCAACCTAGAAGGTTAATAAGACACCATCATGATTATGAAATGTGATGACTCGCATTAAGTCTTAAAATTGAAGTTCTGAATTTGTTAAAAGTCTTATGAAGAATGATATTAACAAACTAAATTCAGAAACTGTCAATGTATCTTGTATAATGTTCCTCTCACATTGCTAAGCTTAATTAAGGAAGCCGTCTAAATTAAAAACGCAAGTGGGAAGCTTGAGTAGATCCGAAAGAGATAAAAAATAATACAATATAACAAACACTTCTAAACCACCACTAGGAATATCATACTGGCGCTTTATCATGTAAATTGTTACAATCTTGTATAAGAATAAAGTCTCGTTCATAGATCTGCAAGGTTACATGTGTCAAATACTTGATTGGATAAAGTTATTTCAATAATGAGGAATATATGTCACAGGATCATGGGAACTGTAAAAGATGCATTATTGAATTTTTGAATTCGCTATCATGCAGGTAACCATTAATATGCATTGTTGGAATTTTTGAATTTGACAAATGACTCAAACTATCGTATGTTAAGATTGTTGTTCCACAGATAATCAAATTTTGGGATACCTTGATTGATCTTTAACTAAAAGTAGACTGTAAAGTTAGAATGAGTTTTTAAAAGAGAAGAAAAGAACCCCAAGTGTTATAGTTCTTGGTTTCAAGGTCATAAAGGGCAATGTTGTAACACATACATAATGCTACATTATGATAGGATGAGTATCATACTCAAGCTAATTGATTATTGATTAAATATTCTTTCTAAGTGTTGCATTAATTATATAAAGATTGGTTGATTGTTCTAGAGATTCATATAGATGAAATATGACAATAGAATTTATAAAATTGCTGTTCCTTGAATGATTGCATTTCTGCGAGGACGGTTAGTAATCAAGGAGTTATGGAAAAGATTATCTATAATCTAGAGAATTAAAGTGTACAAAAACGGGCATGATCCAAGTATGGATCATTGCAAGCTACTAGGAGAACTAAATCTTATGTTTATTGTTAAATAATCATTTTCTGATTTAATTTAATAATAATTAAAGATGACAGACCCTAAGTACTTTTTGTAAAGCTAGAGGGAGAATTTGTTATCAGTTTCAATCCAACATGAAAGATTTAGGAATTAAATATACAACCTTGGGTAATTGTTATTGCAATAAACATATGTGGTATATATAAGTTTAACACAACATGGCATATCATTAGAAAGTCTAAATGGAATACATTTCTTTTGTAAGAATAGAACTAGAATGAAAATCTCAAGTATACTAAAAGGAGTTTAATTATGTACTATCTTATTGTTGTAGAGAAATAGTGGTATCATGCATGAATGCAAGATGATTTGACAACATGTTTTTAGAGTTGTGACAGGTAATAGCAAGAGATTATAAGATAATTGAAATAATCTAGAATAAAATATGTTTGGATTTGAGAAAAATCAATTCTAGATTATGGATTTTGTCTCATGTAGTGAAAAAATCTAAGGATATTATATTGTGCAATTAGTGTAAACAATGTACTGGGTGTTATGACTGGTGGAAAACTGTTATTTAAGAGAATATTCATCGTTGTCGGATATTTTAAAGGCATGGGATGTTTTATGTACAGAGATGCTTCATCTAATTGAGATGACAACTCAATACTAGGTTTTGGATATGTTCACTGTGAGAGAATGAAGACTTTTGTGGACTAGAATTGTGCTTGAACTGAGTGCTTAGTTGCATTATCATTAAAGAACAAGAATGACTTTACAGTTGTTGAAAGCTGTGGAAGATGATTGTGTCCATAGATTGTTGTTACCACACCTTAGGAGTTATAGTGTGTTTGGAGATTTTTGGAATAATATTTGAACATACAATCATCATAATATCAAGAACTTCACTTATTGAATTCTTGAAATAATGTATTCTCAAAATCCTTAAGATCCAATCTAAGTTGAAATTATGTAATCTAAGCTTGTCAACAAGTACGATTGTCGATCTTGAGGCTGATTGTCAACTAGATTTTCACTGCATTTGATCTATTTAGAGATCTATAGATTGATTATAAGGGAATGTTATAGACAATCTTTATATATGTAATGATCCGAGATTCTATGGAGTTGTATTTAAATATAATTGTGTCCTTATATTTGCATGTTTAAACATGAATAATAAATAATATTATTCTAATTTAATCCAGTTGTCGATTACCAATTTGAGAATTGTGTTAAACTCAAGAACAATTACGGAGTAAGATCGGTGATATTGGAGATATTTGATTATTGGTAGATATAAAGGATAGTCACCAAAAACTCAATGATATTCATAAGATGTGTATATTGGATTTCTCCACACTAACAAGATTATCACTTTATGGATCGGCGTATTTATGTGAATCCTAGGTAAGTGATTTAATTAGACTAAATCCATAATCACTTGAGATGCAAAGTAGTCTTGCATGTGTGAATAATGCACATCTTGATGGTAGTTTAAGTTATCCTGAATAAGGTAACTTATAAGGTGTGGTGGGGGACTATTTAGACAGTGCTTAGGTAGAAGCATGGTGGACTTGTTAACACTTATAGTCAATAAGAATTTTGTTCCTCAATAAGTTGAAGGATGATAGCCACTTGGCCACTCTAGTAGGGGTATAAGATGTATGTGATGGCCCGCAACCAAAAACTCGGATAGTATAGTATCAATATTGATTTTTTGGTAATCTTGATTTAAATGTCATATAACGAGATACTATAGAGAATCGATAATGTTTATGAATGACTATTGACCCTATCCATTTTTTTAACACAGGTATCGGGAAACTCAAATTAGGATTGAGAAATTCATTAAAATCATTTAACTGTGACTATTACAAAAAGTACACTCAGGTATTTGCTGGGGTGCATTGGGTGTTGCTTGACGACTTACCAATGTTTGTTATTTTATTCTGTGACATGTCCAACGTTGGGAGTGTTGGGGATAAGTCCGAACCTCATAAATAAAATATCCGGCTAGAAATACTGTGATGCCGTGATGGGGCACAAAGGTATTACACAGGGATAGTTTATTTATGTATTAATATAAATTTATCGTATATTTAATTATATTAATAATTTCACGAAAATAACTTAAATGGTCGTTAATTATAAAATCGTTAGACGTTTATATTAATTAATAGATATTAACAAGTAGATTGCAGCTGGTTAGTATAAAAACCACAACTCGGAGGTGTTGGTTTTTGGATAACCGGTCCAAACTAAAAGGAGTACATGGTAGGGAATGTATCATTTATGAATAGATTTAAGGAGGTGTTTAGTCTTAACTTGGTAGAACAAAGTTTGGAGACTATATAAATACCTCTTATGTTCATAAATCGGTCGATACATACAAAACACAAAAGCTACATCTGTTTGGATAATAAATTCCATATGTAAGTCATGCATGAACAAGATAGTTTGTTCTTGATAAATACTATTCCTTATCTCCTTGTTAATTGCGATCGGCAGTAAGGAAAACCATAAGTTTTTTGTTACGATCGATTTTAAGATTCAAAACAAGAACAAAGTGTTCGATTGTTTTATTCGTGAAAAAAGGATTAGAATCTTAGCGTATCTCGGTGACGTGTAGTGTATGCACACCATAGAGGTAATCTACTTTGGTAACTTGTTTTGTTTGTCGTGAGTATATCGATCTTACTCATAGCGGATATTGAAGACTGGATGTTTGTTTAATTGCTAAAGACAGGGGTGGCCACATCTCTTGATCATTTGTTAATTACATATTCTATACGCGTTTTATCTTTTCCGCTGCGTACTCGTGATCTTTAATGGTTAATAGTTGTAAAAACCCAACATCGTCACTTTCCTATCGAATAAGGAAGATCTCACAAGTGACAATCTACTTCAGATGTCAATCTACATCGGGACATGAACACTCGCCCCTCGTTAGGGATTGCTATGATTAGCCTTGTAGAGCCTTGAGGATGTTCAGTGTGAACACTATGTTGTTCGAACTCTCGGCACATTGAGTCTATTTAGTTGCCATCTCTGGCGATGATATGCCATACCTCTCAGCTTGCAGGTTTGGAGCTCTAATTAATACGTATTCTATGGCCTGGCTGCAAAGTCTACTTTGTGCAAGTTATGTTGCATAAAGATTTTTTTCAAAATATTTGGTTAATAATATTGTCGTTAAATTGTTTCTTGGTGCAAGTTATGTTGCATTAAGATAAGCTTAATTAGTTGGGAGTAAGGGAAAGTGGCTCATAGTTCGAAGCCAATATCGGGCAGGTATATCCAGTTAAGATCGAATAATCAATAAGATGAAAATTTGATTCATAGAACTCGCCTTTTCTTGCGCAGTTTCATTACACGCCAATGGAAACATAATAATGTTTTATATAATTTTGTAGGGTACATGACTTGGAGAATCCCTTCAAAAATCAGAAGGTGCTGCATCAGATGTCTTTGACAGATAAAGAACAGATTCTTTTGGTCACACTAGTGCAACACATTTTCCTTTTGTTCTTCATGTGTCTTCATATACATTTTTAAACGTTAAGTAACAAGAAGAAGCCTGGCTTATTTTTGTTTTATTTTTTATTTGCAGTTTTAAAAGCTTCAATTCTGAACAACTTATTTTGCTGGCAAACCCTTACTCCTAATGCACTTTGTCTAGACAGGCAAGATGATAGGTTCCGCTCGCTCTTCGTCAATGGGTCATCTTGGTACCGCTAGACTACAGCCGCTGGTCCTCTTTGTTCTAATACCAGTATATTACTGTATTTAGCTCAAGTTGGCAAATAATAATACAAGTACATGGAGCTAACAAATTTCTTACTGAATATTATTAACAGTCTAACAAATGTGTTTATAAATGAACATATAATTGAAGGTCTGGAGTTCCATAAACAAAAATCATTCATAAACCAAACTTCATCCACAAACTCACCTCAACAAAAACCAGACATCGAAAAATAAACAAATTAAATACATCCTCATGGAGGCCTCCTTCTTCTTCATCCACATTCACACCAAAGCAAAAACCCACCAACTTCAAGCGCGAATTCTGGATTATGTATCCTCAACTCTCGAGTGAAAAACAAAGCTTGGAAACGTCGTCGTGATATCCCTGCAGGTAATTACAAAACTTAAATGAGTGTAGTCCATCAAAACTCATATTTACAAGCAAAGATCGAAGATTTAACAGCTTTCTTATGCTTTAGCTAAAAGAGTAAGAAAGAAGTAGTCTTGTCTCTTTTGCCAACAGAAGCAACTTTTTCCTTTATGCAATTACGTTTGTTGTTTGGTGAGCTAATGGCTAACTACTTATTAGGCCAAATGCCCCTTATGTAGCATTCGTATGGCTGTGTTGCGGGATGAGTCTACTCGACAATGGGAATTTATGACTTTATGGTTTAGGGCTGTCTGGCATTGCATATTGGAAGTGATTATCTATCTGATCATAGCAGTTTTCAAGCTGGTGCAGATAATGAGTTTCTGGTGTTTAAGTACGGTGAAGCTGATTATGTTTATGTGATTGCTTAAAGAAATAGTCTCTTCCGGATATTTTAGGAGTAGTTGCAACAGAGCTGATTCTGCTCTTTTAATTATCTACGGGTAATTTTACACGTAGGTTATACAATAAACAATTTGCCATTTCTAGATGACAATGAAAGTATGTGCGAACTGCCAAACATATATACAGAGTAAACATCAACTATAACATATTATTAAGAAATGGAACTTACTTGAGGTACTGAAGCGTCATATTCTTCAAAAGGGACGGATGTCGCAATACAAGACTCCTCCATTCTTCCTTGTCAATCTTCCCATCATGTTTTGTATCAGCTTCCTCAAATGTCTAAACAAAGTAATAACGATCGGTTATTCTTTCTAAAACTAAAGCTATGTGATATCTAAAAGGTAACATTTATCTGAAAATGGGTCAACTTGGGTTATATTTTATTGCTCACGGGTCAAACAGGTAAAACTTAATATATCTTGAAACCACGTCAGCAAAAAAATAGTATCACTTTTGTCCTGTTTTGGTTTGTATACATTACATTGGTGTGCTAAATCAATAAAATGGATAGTGAGTCAACATAACCCCTTATAACACGCCTTAAATTAATTACCGCACACATTTGTGAAATAAGCCATAACAGGGAATAAACATGTCTTGTCGTTAGAACCAAAAAAGCTGATCAGCTACAGTACCTTGTCAATGATGCTCTCTATGACATCGTCTGAAAGATTCATGCCAGACTCAGCAAGGGTAGCTACCACCATTTGCTTTACCTACATGTTGACAGATCGATGAGTGTGTTGACCATTTACTCAGATATAAAAAACATGCCAAATTGGCAATTGATCTCAATACTAACAGCAAACTCTTCCTACTTGGGGTAAATTTTATCCCATTTAATATTAAATTTTGTAAAAGGTTTTTTTATAATATTATCCAAACTGTAATGCAGACCATTTCTCTTGGGACAGGGGAACTGTGAACAGATCAAATCTTACTAAACATATGAAAAGCCAATTAAAAACGGTTTCTGTTGCATGTGCCAAAGAACAAACGATTTTACCTCTTGCCTCTCTATGAAACCTTGTTGCTTAAGATCATATAGTTGAAAGGAAACTGCAAATAAAGAAGAAACGAATAAGAGATTCTTGATCAACAGTATACAATACACACACACATATATATCAGACTCACGAAATTTGCAGCAATCACTTATGTAAGTGTCAAACAATAGGCCAAATGTCTATAAAGCCTTCAGTTAATTTTCAAACTAAAGTAAATTCTGTGGACCAAAATCAAAAACATATTGCGGTCTAAATTTTAACATTATCTGAAAGCCGAAGTCAATATTACTATATCTAGTACCAGAAGAAATAAAATCAGACTCACATTCAATCTTATCATCAATAGGGGCATTAGGATGAAATACTGAGAGTGCACGAGCAAACTCCTCAAAACCAAGGATTCCATTATGCTTTGTGTCAAATAGATCAAACACCTGGCGTTGAGCAACAGAAAGAGAGTTTCATAAAACTGCCAATAATAAAAATAAGAAATTTAAGCAATGCTTCTCAAATCCATGCCACATTACATGTTCTTCTTAATGTCTACCATGAAATCAAAGTTCCATTACTTTTATTCAACTTAAACAGAACATACCCGATCAGCAAACAAGCTTTCCTTTTTATTTGTCTTAAACAACGCCAATTGAAACTCTTCCTGCAATGTGTATCAAGGTATAGATGAATATCAAAGGTAAATCCATAGAGAACAAGTAAAAGGAGAAAGAATACAGACCTTATTAATTAACCCATCATCAATAACTGCGCTGCTAATCTTCTTAAATAACTCATAAAGTGCCTCGATTTCACTCACACTAACTGCAGTAAGCAAATAATAACCTTTTTCAGTATACTGCTTACTTCTTTTATCATCAATAATACAATAATAAAGTGTAGCATGACTGTTTCCGAAAATTACATTTTAGATTTTAACAAATATGAGTGTCTAGCATCTAACAAATATTTTGGTTCATGGTAAGTTACCAAGTATATACTTAAATAAAGGTTTCTAAAAAGGTTTAAACAACTATTTATACACAAACTCATGTCTATGAGCCTTTTTTTGTATAACTTTATACACATTTTTTTATAGTATAAAGGTTTACAGAAAGGAAAGTAGTTTATGAAAAGGCTCGTAAAGATTTAAACCCTCATAAAGTAGTTGAAACCTTTACACACAGTAAAAATGTGTCTCTAAAAAGACTAGTTTAAACTTGGGTTAATATACAAAGAAGTTACTATAAGTTTGAAAAAAAGTTCGCCTAAGTTACTAAAGTTTCAAAATTGTCAATGATATAATAAATCATAATATCAAATTTTGGAATGTAATATGTTAGACTAGTTGCTTACACACTGTCTCTCTAGCTAAAATTTCAGGATCTTCAAGGCCTCTCGATTGTTTGTACAGTTCGAGATCACAGCAGTGCAATAGGGTAGTAAGTAAATGCCTGATCCCCTCTAAGCACTGAGACATGTTATTTGTTGCACATTAAAATAATCCATACTTGATCCTGAAGAAAAGAACGAGTAAAAAAAGATGTCAAAAGCATATCAACTAAACGCAATATATGCAGAAAGTGTAACAACTACTTGAAGGATAGAAATAACCTTTTGACCATTTCCTATTGCTGTTATAATATAAAGTTCGCAAGTCACTTTATGATAGGAGCAATTGAACTATATCTGTTTAAAGTGAAACAATATTTCATCAGAAAGTCTCGCTACAATAGTTATAAAAAAACGAGAGAAAATACTGTTATACTACCAAGTACACTAATTTTGTTCAGCATACATATATTGGTGTGGTTCAAATCTTGTCATGAATGTTATTGCATAAATTTGCTTGGAGACAAATATCACATGATTTATTAAGTCAAACATACTAATGTTCTTGAATCACATGAATATACCTATGTGGAACATATGGATGTTGCATAAATTGGTCGGAAATAAATATCACATGTTTCATCATGTATTTATGTAAAAACATGCTAAAAAATTTTAACCGCAAGAATTTGGTTTCAAGATAAATATCACACGATGAATGTCGTATAAAATCTACGAATTATTCTTTAATCACGTGTGTCATGACCTATGAAAACAAATGGTGTTTGCATGACTTGTCGTGGGGATAAACGTCAAACTATTTGTCATGCAAAACATACTTAACTTCTTTAATCACACGAGTGGTTAAGTATGAACATGTGTGTTGCACATACTGATAACATCAGGAAATAGAAAACATGTGAATATTTAAACAACTAAACATGATAAATCACATAAGAAAAGAAACAATGAAACATACAAATCTTCTGAAGTAGACAGCTGCGCGTTCACAGCAAAAGTTTATAAAATAGATAGATCTATATTAAGATAAAATCTTATATCCTAAAATCCTAATCTTATAGTATGTGATATGCCTTTCTTCCCAAGTCACGAGACTCACGACCTATGTCTTTCCACGTCTTCTTCAATCACACGTGAAACTTAAAACTTTAACCAACCAAACGTGGAAATAACAAAAGAATGAACTCCATCCTTTCTATCATTCTCGGGTCTCAATATGTTGTTAAAACACAAAACTAAGGTGACTGTTTCAAGTAGATGACCCATTATCAAAGAAAGAATTTGATATCCTCTAGAACTTACTTTTTAATCTCGATACAATAATTAAGTTGAAACCTTTGGTCTGTTTTCGGGTCAAGACATAAATTCTGGTCTAAATTTTGACATAGATAGACATGATCACTTTTAACAGAGTGCAGGAGGCTCATGTCATAGTTAGAGTAACTCAACCAATTAACCAAACATGAAAATCATCAAAGAATGAATCCGATATCTACTAGAACTTACTCTTAGAACTCTAAATTACGTGAAAATGCACTTGTTTACATGATTAGAAGTGGTTACGGAAAGCACGTGATAGCATAACTAGAGTAACTCAAAAATCTACTGTAACAAACAAAATATTGAAATCGCTAAAGAATGGATCCCAAACCTTGTACAAAATCTCAATATGTAAGTTAACACTATAACTTTCAAGTAACTAAACGTGAACATAGCCAAATACTACTAATTAATGTCTATAGCGCGCTCTCCATCTCGATATCTACTTAAATAACAAAACAACCTAAAGCTTACTATCATGTTCTAATAACCAATTCATTCAACTAACTTAAAAAAAGAACAAAGTTTTCGCAACGAAACCACGAATAAGTAACTAACTTAACAGCAACTCAACATACAAGTTAGTAATGAGATCATAAAAGGAATAATTAAAGCACCAATTAATACAGTTATGAAGTAATGGATCTGAGATTTAATACATAGTAACTAACCTTCCTTAGGAAAATGAAAATCAGTTGTAATGAATTGTGCTGGATGGAAATGATGAACAATTATTTGAAATTAATAAATGATAGTAATTGAATTAAATTATGATGTTTGTGTGTGGAGAAGTGTGATGGTGATAGATAGGCTTAATCATGGAGTATTATTAGACATATTTTTTCACTTTTAGTTTACTGTAAAAAATAAAATTTGTTATCGAGTTCCCTCTGCTGAAAAGATAAAAAAAAATTGGCTCAGTTGTTTTTTTGGGCTAAATTGTGAAAATTTTCTTATTTTTCACTTTCTAATATTCTAAAGAAGGGAATTGTTTTTCTTCTTTAAGAAGAGTTGAGATTTTGAAAACTCGTTTAATTGGAGTTATATTTTTTCTTTTTATTGAGAAGAAATGAAAATGAAAAAAGTAAAAATGATAAAATGGGTTTGAAAAATGTTGAAAAAAAAGTGAGAATGAAAATTCTACTTTTTGTTGGAAAAAAATGCAACTAAACGAATTTTCGATATTTTCCTTTTCACATGAAAAATTTTCTGAAAAAATAAAATATTTTTCACCAACTAAACGGCCTATCTTTTGTAAGATATTTTATTTTCACAAAAGAAGATGAAAATTGAAAATAATAAAACTAGTCATTGTTACAATAAAATAATAAAACTACTCTGACTCACTGTTACAATCATACTTTACTAAATACTCATTTTTTTAAAAAGCAGAAATACCCATAAAATCTTGTAGATTTTTTGAAAAATCGAAAAATCGCAAGGTTGTACTTTGCAATTTTTCGATTTTTTAATATTTTGATTTTTTTTAAATCGGCAAACTTTCGGATAAATCCTGCTAAAATTTTAAAATCTTGCAAGATTTTCATGAAAAATTATGATAAAACCTATTTGTAATTTCTTGTTGATTTTTGCTCTTTTCACTTAAAAACCAATTTTTCATAAAATTCGTCAAACAAACCGTAAAAATACGTGTGTGTAAAGGAGGTGCATGGAAAACAGTGGATGGTATGAATCGAGTTTTGTGGGTTTTTTTATTAAAAGCATTTGTGAGATTTATTGGCTGAGACGTTTTTGTTTATCCAAAAAAGGTCATGCTAAGGTTTATGATTAGCAAAATCGAATAATCAAAATATCATAAAATCGCAGGGTTTCTTAAAAAATCGAAAATATTTTAAAAATTCAAAAAATCACAAGGTAACGCTAAGGTTTCTAATTAGAAAAATCATAAAATCGCAAGGTTTTTTAAAAAAATCAAAAAATCGCAAGGTAATGCTGAAGTTTCTAGTTAGAAAAATCAAAAAATTAAATATCAAAATATCATAAAATAGCAAGGTTTTTTTTATATTGAAAAACCGCCCCTTCTTTTAATTTAAGTTGCGTTGTGGTCCTTATTTTGTGGTTTGTATTTAGAAGTACAAACGTATGAAATTTGAACTCGCAACTTTTAATCGATGAGACATATTTGATACCGTTTGATGCACTTATAATTTACTCCCAAATACGATTTAACACCTAAACAATGGTTACATTGTTGTCTCATTGTATAATATGATTATATGTCCAAGTTGTATGTCAAATAATATACTACGAGTATGTTTGGCGCAGTGGGTTAGGACTAGGGATGAGCATGGGTATCGAAAAAACGGTACGGTACCGGAACCGTACCGGTACCAACTCGTACCGGTACTGGTTCTCTTTATCCGGTACGGTACCGGTATCCTGAAAATTGAAAAAAAAAAAAATACAACTGGTACCATTTTTTTTTTTGTTTTCTGTACCCCTACTTTAAAAAATCGGTACAGGTACCAAGACGGGATTTCCCGAGTTTGGCACCGGAAGTCTCTGGAATATAGAGATGCTTGACACAATTTTGACACAGCTTAGTAAATTTCCTTTGGACTTTGGATGTTTAAATTCAACATCACCAGTGAACGCATCAGGTTTAACATCTAATTCAACCTTGTATTTTATAATAACATGCATGCATAAAGTATGAAACAATTACTAGTACTACATTTAATAATAAGGTTATAGTAAACTTGAAATATATGATGATATTACTTGCATAATAAGCTAATTATACTAACTAGAATTGCTACAAAAACCAACATTGCTTGTTTACTTTACTTAGTTCTTCACTAAAGCATTCACGAATCATTAACTGAGTAAGGCTTTTTCAGTTTCTCATTAAATTAGTTCTTCAGCCGTGAGCTTTTTCAGTTTGCTCGTTAGAGAGTGAAAAAGACAAAGCGTTTGCAATTGCATGCAAAGTAATGATGATACTTCATACCACATTAATACTTTCCTGTGATCATTTTCATACACCTAAATAATATACAGAGTTCTTATTTCACATACTAAATGAAAAACTCTAGTTATCCATGCACCTTCAAGAAGGAACATATAGACATATAGTACTCACTTTAACATATCTCTGTATTCACGCATAAACTAAAAAACAACACAACAACAACAAGCAACCATAATATCGGTATGCATTTTTGAAAGCTTAAAGTATATAGACAGAATAAGGTTTTGTTTGTTTTTTCAGAGGTTTTACCTTTTCATCTGCAAATAATGTCTGCAGAAGAAGAGGTGCATCTAAGCTCTTCATCTGCAAAGAAGAAGACCATTTGTTTTTTATTTCTCTTGAAGTACTTCTTTCATTCTTTTTTTTCTTTATCTTATTCTCCAGATTATTTCGTGATTTTGAGCATTTAAAAATTTTACGTGTTGCGTTAGTTTTTTATTACTTTGCCGTCGGTTTTTTTTCGTTTTTCGTCTAATTTTTACTTTTTTTGTCTGCTTTTTTACGTTTTTGTCAGTTTTTATGTTTGCGTCAGTTTTTTACGTTTTGGTCAGTTTTTTTAGTTGTCGTCTGTTTTTTTACGTTTTCGTCAGTTATTTTACGTTTTCGTCAGTTTTTTTTACGTTTCCGTCGGTTTTTTTACGTTTTCGTTAGTTTTTATACGTAGAAAAAACGTACAAAAACATAAAAAAACAGACGAAGACGTAAAAACAGGCAAAAACGTTAAAAACAGACGAAAAAGTAAAATAACGGACGAAAACGTAAAAAACCAGACGAAAACGTAAAATAACTGACAGAGACGTAAAAATATAGACGAAAACGTAAAAAAGCAGACGAGAGCGTAAAAAAACAGACGAAACGTAAAAAAATGGACGAAATGTAAAAAACCTGACGAAAACATAAAAAACAGACGATAACGTAAAAAGCGGACGAAAACGTAAAAAGTCGAAAGCTAGAGCTTATATTATAAGTCGAAAGCTGAAATTTATATTTTTATATAGTCGTTTGGCGAATTAATTGGAGCTGGAGCTTATTAATGTAAAACTGCATAAAAATACATCAAATTAAATTTACATATATTTCCAGCTTATATTTAATAATCAATTATATTTTAAAGGTTATATAAGTAATTTGACTAACTATAAACACCTACAAACCATTTTCATTAACTTGGGCTTATGTATGCTTATGGCTTATAAAAGCTTCCATAAACCCGTGACAAATAAAACTTACTAGTATTTTATAAGTTGGCTTGATTTAAAAGCTCAAGCTCTATAAGCCTTCAAAAGCCTGTTGCCAAACACAACCGTGTAGTTTTTAAAATCATTAGTTACACTTTGGTTTTATAAGGAGTTAGATTTGAAATAACATGGGATAGTTTTATAGGTATTGAGGTTGTTGTCCTTTTTTTTTCATCTTTATGCTATTATTGACGCGAACAATATTGTAGATGTGGTTTTACTCATCGTGTGTATGATCATCTTGTTTATTTTGGATCTTTGTTGTTGAATAATTCATGGTGGTCCTTATCTTGTTGGTTGTAATCTGGAGTCGAACTAAATGAGAACACATAGGATGGAGTCGAAACAAAATGAGAACGACATAGGATGAAATGTCGTTCTCTCGTACTTTCTTTGCACCTTCCGTGCTGTTTCTTGTTTTTGTTTGCATTATGATGAGCCGAAACATACAGGAATGGAACGGAATTACATTCTCTGTGTCGTAAGAAGTCTTTGTAAATGACCAGTTACGAGTCTCGTTAACTGGCCTCGTTTGTTTATATCAGATGATCTTTTCAGTGAACGATTTTGTTTATATTATATGGTAGAGTATCACTCTCAACTCGATTTTTTATTATGAGAAAACTTGATTTTTCAAGTCAACAAGAACAATGGCTAGAAAGGAAACTGATGGGTCAAAACGGGTCGCAACTTCCTCAAATTGTATATTTTCAATGCATATTTAATGGTTATGACTCGTAAATTTTATCAAACCGGATAAAGCCTTCGACTTCCATAAATGGTTATTTGACTCGTAAATTTTATCAAACCGGATAAAGCCTTCGACTTCCATAAAGTTGGCGTGACCATTTGAAGTTTGTTTGCACCAAACAAGATTGAAATTAGAGACCACACTCCGTTTATTGATGATAGTCGCACACCGTCTACCATCTAGTAACATTTGCAGGGACGGAACCAAAATCAAATGTGACGGGGTGCACAATTTTTTGAATTGTAATATTAGAAACACATTTCGATAAACCGGGTGCATTTATGATGACTTTAGAAAAAATCGATGTTTTTTACAAAAATTAACACTGCATCTAAAAAATCCATGGGGTTCTCGGGAACCCCCTGGTTCCGTCCCTGAACATTTGTGTGGTTATTTTGACGTTTGAGATAGTATATGAATAAACACAATGCATATAAGAACCACAAGCCTCAATAGTCGATAGTTTCTCTCCTACAAGGCTCTAAAATCGCCCCGAATAAACTACTTATAGAACTGATATAGCATTCAAGTGTTTACCAATAACTCTTACTTGATCACAATAAATGGCTAAAAAGCAAGATCGATTGATGTGTTTGCACCACCAAAACTACATACGAAATAAATCAAGAACTCCAAAACGGTTCTTAGAAACAATGAGGGCGTTTTATTACACATACTAAAGACAGAGATATCACTAGGAAGAATGCAATAATACAAATGACAAAAGATACAGACAACATCGCCTTGCCTCTTATCAGGAGAATGCATCGCGAGATTCAAAATCATAAATCATTTGGTAGAATACATCTACTTTTGCCTCTTGTAGATTTTACCCAAGAAAGATTTCAACACCGCTTGGACTGCTTTGCTTGGGTGATTTTCAATCGATGTGATCAGCTTCTTGTAACTTGTGGCCTCGTAATCTTCGAATACAGCCTACATACATACAGAGATAATAAGAACACGTGTAGATGAACTCTGTGTTCTTCAACAAAAAAGTCACAAACCTGAAGATTGAGAGTGTGGTATAGTTCCTTCACTTTTGCAACGGAAGCGGGGTCCTTTTTCCCATAGTTCTCCTGTATAAGTAATCAAATATACAGTTTATAAGCAAAATTAGTGGTCAAAATGTCAAATGGGTACTTTTGTAAGCATAGGGTCGTGTCAGGATGACCGACCATAAACACTTTCGCCCAAGATTTCACCTTTTTACAAGTCATTAGTTATTTAAGGAAAAAAAATACTTTAATAACAAACTTATTGTTTTGTATAAATGATTTAGGAGAAAACAGAAAAAAAAAAAAAAAAAAAAATAAAAAAAACAAAAAAAAAAAATAAAAAAAGAAAAATACAAAAAAAAACTAAAAAAAAAAAAAAAAAAAAAAAAATACACAAAATAAAAAAAAAAAAAAAAAAAAAAAAACAAAAAAAAAAACAATAAAAAAAAACATTTTTTTGGAACGACTTTTTCCTCCCCATTTTTTTGAAAATTGGTCGTAGATATAAGCAAATATATTACGTTTCATCAAAATGACCATGTGGCACGAATTTGTCATACCTTGCAGAGTTCTGTAATGCAGTACCCGGAGCAATATTTTTTGCAATAGCACATAAAATTTGTCCATGTATGGGTGTTCTTGTGCATGTATGTATCTGTTTTCTTTGTGAGTGTATATGTATACGTGCGTATTCTTTATGTTCGTATGGCTGCACATTTAGAAGTAGTGGTTAGTTGCTTACATGTAGGACTTTCTTTTGTTCCTCATTAGCGAGTTCCAATGCTTTGACAACTAACCAGGAGCACTTAAAGTCTTCAATATCGGTTCCAATCTGTTACAATGAGGTTGATGACAATATTTTGTTAGCTATAACTCTAATGAATCAGCAGCTAAATAATAGTGGCAGATATTTCTCGATTTACCTTTCCAATCACCTCGGGAGTACCAAAACAGTCTAGATAATCGTCCTGCCAAAGTTTTAGAATTTTCATACGTTAACATTCACAAACTTATAACAAGATTAAGGTGATAAAAAAACAACTTTTTAAAGGTCTAAAGCATGCCAGTTTAATATAAATAGGTAGGAGTTGTAATCATATACCTGAACTTGAAAATAGGTACCCATTTCAACGAGTACGTTCTTCACTTCAACGTGCTTGTCAAGATCCTCTCCAAACATAAGGAGTGCACAGGCAACCTTGAAGAAAAAGAGTAGTCAAATTATAACCAGTTCTGCGGAAAATTTCATTATCCACTAACAGTTCGCTTATTTATGCAAGAAAAAGAAGTTATTTATATGTAAAAAGGAATCTACGTACTGGAAGGTAAAATGAGTAGAGAGGGATGGTAAGATGTTTTGTATTAGTTTTGAACAATTAGTCGGGGCGGTGTTATGATCTGCAAGACAACACAACTCAGTCTACAAGAGGAAGGGAAGGGGAGGGGGGGGGGAGGGAGGAAGGCAGCGTGAAATGTAAAAACACATTATAGAATGCATCGGATGTTTTTTTTAATATATTTGTTTAGGGGACGTAAGTGAAAATTAAGGAGGTTTTAACCGTACACCAGACAATGAATACTTTGAGAGATCTTTCTCTCCAACAAGTGTAGTGATCAAATCAATCATCTGTCCGGAGGCTGTTTGGAATTCAACCTACTCAAGTACAGGGTAAATAATATTTCGTAAGTATCAAAAAGGTACATATAATTATTGACACATTGAATATATAATGAGCAACCAACCTCGTTGAACAGGTCCACAAGATCCACATAGTAAGGCTTTCCTCGGAAATGATTCTTAAGAATTCTCGGGACATGGTTGCGAAGAAGAATTCCATCGTTCGCAGCAATCATACCAACCTAGATTCAATAATTCAGAACTTAAGCAGGAACAATTTAAAATCCCAACTACATGACATAATAGCTTATTGCTCTAGAATCACACCTTTGGTAATCTAAACCAACAGGGTTGCCCTCTGCGTGTATGAGACTCATCCATGATATCATCAAGCACAAGAAAGTATGCTTGAAGCTGCAGAATTTATAGACATGAAGGATTTAAGTACATCATGCAACAATTACTAAGGCTTCAATTGGATAGAGATTATTGTAATTACCCATTCAATACACCAACCAAGGGCGGATGAAAGAAAAATCTCGTCATCAGTCAGTTCTCCTCCTTTAAGCAGCTGATAACTGTCGACAACAGATAATCCCCGGTTCAGCTTTCCTATAAAAATCACATTTAAATACCTACGTTAATACACCGAAATGATTGGCAATATAAAAAATGATAGGAAAAGAGGAGCATGCATTACCTCCAGGTACGTTGTAGTCAAGCATCTGCAAAAAAATAAGCAAACAAACACA
>BQNB010053260.1:0-40101 GCA_026074375.1 Tanacetum coccineum | reverse complement strand
GATAGGCACCAAAGTGGGTCATGTGATAATACTGTCTATCAAGAAGCCGAGCTCAAGTATCGTACTATTTACAATGCTCTTTTTACATTGACTGAATGTTGGAAGATTATGAAAGACCATCCTAAATGGAAAAAGGTTGAAATGCCAAAGTTTTATAAATCCAAAAAATCATCTTCCAAAAAATCGAGGACATCAGAAAATACGTCACAAGGAAATTCGGATACAGCACACATTGGCGTGAATCTAAACGATGAAACAGCTGATTCAGATGATGTAGAAGCTCAAGAGGTTCCTGCACCAATGGGCCGAGACCGGGCTAAGAAGAAAAGATCATCTGGTGCTCGTTCGAAAACTTCAATTGCAGATGATCCTAGTCTTGTTGACGCGTTGCTTAGTAAATTCACAATGGCTGCAACGCTATTTTTTAAGCAGGGGAAGGAGTCCTCCTCTGAGTATTTACGAATTAAAGAGCGTGAATTAGAACTGGAAGAATGGAAGCGTCAGGAGCATGGAGAATTAGAGAGACTGAGAATTGCACAACGTGAAAAAGAATTAGACCTCCAACAAAAATGTTCGAATTTCAGCAACAACAAAAATTCGAGGAGGACCTCAAGTATTACAATGAAGATCATGATCATTTAACTGGCAGAGCTTTATCTACGGCGTTGTTTTTGAAGAAAAAAAATCAAGGAGCGTTGAAATTTAGACTATTAGTTTTTAGTTTCCGTATTTTAATTTCAGTATTTGTATTTCCGTATTTTAATTTCAGTATTTGTATTTCGTATTTTAATTTCTGTATTTTAATTTCAATATTTGTATTTGTAATGTTTAATTATTTATTAATGTAATGTTTTTTAAAAACAAAAAAATTTGTTTGGTGTCCTCTGCGGTCACCACTACAATCAGTCTAATAGGGCACATCAAATAGTTAAAAGATTTCACTAGCTCGAAAGTCAACTTCCTCTCGTGGCTAAAAACTAGTAATTATTAGTCAACTTTTATAACATGGTAATGCAAACACTCTATAAGAGCAATAAATCAGTCATCCATGACAACCTAATTTACAGGAACTAAAATTGTACACCAGAGTAAAGGAGAGTCTTTAAAGAACATTTCTTGGCGCCTTGTATAATAATGTTGCATGATGGATCACGTTTTGTATATCAAATGCATTTCGTCTCTCATGGGTCAACGGATTTCGACGCCAGTAATATTTATCAGATGTTAAATGAAACCCGTCCCGTTTTCATCCAAAGAGGAAAGTTGCTAATGTGATTATCATTTCTAGAGGTAGGCAATTGATTCATTTATTCGGGTTAGGTTTTCATTTTCACGAAACACGCACCAGCCACCCATATTTGTTTTCATTTTTTAACATGAAAACAAATGTATATGATGTCAAAGTAACATTATGAATACAATACTAGTTTTAATGCCCATGAGGCTTAAACACTATGTTTTTTCAATATATACAACTTTATTAAATAATAAACATCTTACTCATATAAATCTCAACTTTATCTCTCATGTTCAAATAAAACCAATGTTTTAAAACCCGGTTTTTTAATCGACTCGGTTTAATCACTGGTTCAACCGGTTAAACCGCCGGTCGAACGGGTTCTATACATATGTATATTTTTTTCTATATTTAATATGTAATGTTGCATGATCTCGTAATTTATTGAACCGGCGAAAAATATTAAGACTCTACCGATAAGCTTTGTTTTTAGTTTTATATCTATTATAATATAGCAAAAATTTGCAACAACAATCAACTTATGAATCTAACTTATAACAATCTATATTAAAACTTAGTTAGTGTTTCTAAAATAGTTTATAACTCTAACTTACTCATTAAAAGATTTTAACCAACAATAGTCATCACCACTTCAACTCGTCAATTAAAATTATGAAAATCGATTGAGAAAAAAATTTGTTATTTTTTTTTGATAAAAAGTCATGACCTGGCCGGGTTTATCAAACCGGGTCAACGAAAAATCAACGGTTCAATCCGGTTCTCAAACAAGAAAAAATCCGATGACATCTGGTCCGGACTTCGAGCCGGTTTACTATTTAACCGGTTGAACTGCCGGGTCGACCCGAGTTTTAAAACATTGAATAGAACATAAGAGGATCCTAACCCCTTTAAAAATAATAATTAATGAGAATTTGAAGATGGAAAATGTTTAATACATGTGGCAAATAGTTAATGATACATGTGTCAAATAGTTAATGGAATAGACATGTATATTTAGACATCCATTTTAGACTTATACATCACTTTTCTAAAAATCAACATTTGCCGACTTGCAATAAAATATTACATTATCATCTATTTCCTATTGTTGTTGGGGCCCTCTTAAATACTTTTTTAGTTTGAAAAAATGTATGGACTAATTTTTGTATATTTCAAATTTTCAAGAAACTATGAGTATAATGGCAACAAATTTGATCGTTGATTAATGCGCGCTAAGCTAGTTAACTGATGTTGATAAAATGAACGGTTTAAGGAGAGTGGAAGAAGGTTAAACCTATGAAAATGTGTAAAACTCTCAAGTTTTGGGCGTTAACCAAATACTCTAATAAATTATATAGAGTAATTATATACTTCGCATGTTAACCCTATTTATCAAATACTTCGCATGTTAACCAAATACTCTAATAAATTATATAGAGTAATTATGATAGAAAGATGGAAGAGAAAAGAAGATGTCTTACAGGCTTGTTTTCACGTGCGTGTTTCAAAGCTTTCTCCAGCTTTGGGACAATCTCATCTATATTTGGGCGTTGCGATCGTTCTTCCTTCAAGCAGTCATACGCTATTTCCGCAAAAATGTCGAATGATTGTGAGTCCATTTGATTCCATAGATCCCAATCAATAATTTCATTGAGTTTCTTCTCCCTATAATGGGTAATGGCCAGCAGAGCCAAGTACTTATTATCTTGGTCAACCATGTTTACTGCTCTCCTACCACAGAGTAGTTCGAACATTACTATCCCAAAGGAGTACATATCCGACTTGTGGTTCGCCATTTTTTCCTCTATATATGTTGGGTCTGTATACCCATCAGTAGTACTGATCCATACTTTATCAATATTGAAAGACTGGTGCCTTTCAGATGCTTTGATCTTCATGGAACCTATAAAATCACCTAACTTGGGTTCCCAGTCATCATTTAAATAAACCGATCCACTGTTGATATTGCGGTGAATTACGCTAAAATCACGTGACTCATCATAATGGATGTAGCTCAATGCTTGCGCAATACCGATAGATATTCTCAATATTCGCCACCATGTTCAGCAACATGAGTCGATTAGGATAGTTTGCTGAGACTTTTTCTGGTCTCACGCTTGCAAATGATGACCTTCTCGTCATTATCATCACAAAACCCAACAAGAGAAACCAGATTTTTATGCTTGAGAGTAGAAAGCAATGAAACCTCCGTCCAAAACTGTTGGTGTCCATCAAACCATTCTTTATTTAACCTCTCAGCTAAGATATTAATTAACTCACCGGACAACAAGAGCTGTCCTTTGTAATAGTTTCCAAATCCATCTTCTCCAACGACATTTTCGTCATCAAAGTTGCTGGTGGCGGACAGTACATCGTCAAGGGAGATTTTTAAGTGAGCAAGGTCATCATGATTGACTGAAGACATCATTGTATGCATCTGTTTGCTTGTCTAAACAAAAAGTGGCTTTTGGGTTGCAGATGGTTTGTGTGATATAAAGTATGTGAAATTGTGAATATGTGTGTGTTGCGTGTTATTATTTATAATAAAATAAAATAAAATAATTAATAGACCATTAACTTTTTGACCATTAAAGAAACTTCCTTCTGTTAAATTATCTCTAGCATATACTACGTAGGAAACTTTGAAAGTCTGAATAAAATTGTAAAAAACAACACACACAATTTGAATATGTAACTGAACTATCAAATATAGGACCGAGTGTGATAAGGTATTACGGACGCGATTTTGGTGATGTTAGATGCGTCTACGTTAAAATGGTCACCCCCACCCACACGTCGATCTAGGTTTTATGGGACAACTCGGTTGGTTGATAAACAGAGTTATGTTACAGGTGTTGTATGAGCGTGGATTTGATTTTTTTTGGTATATTTGTGTTTAAGAAAACTATGTTTAACCTGTGAATTTGGTTGTTTTATTACACTTTGTTGACGAGGATGTTAGTAGTTGAGTGAAAAAATGTTGTGAAACTGAGTTAGATGTGATGACGTTAGTCGCACTACGCCCATTTTAAACTGAAAGCCACAAAATCATTATAGAAGTTTCTAATAATTACATAATAATCAATGGATAATAACGAAATGTTCAAGGATTTTGGTTTTGTCAAAAAACTGAAACTGAAAACAAGAAGAACACGAGATCATGAAGTGATATTTTCTTGGCTAATTTTCATTTCAACAAATTACTAAATGTGCATCTAGTGACTTTAAAACATTGGCTGAAAAGTCCTCTTTTCATTTTGTCAAATACGTTGAACATGTGAACAAACACAACAACATGTATACAAATTTAATAATTAATCGTTGATGAACGTTATAAAAATGGCCAATTATGAATGGAATATATTCATTATGTGTCATTAGATGCTAATGGGTTTGTATCTTTTGTAAAGTTCCTAACAACTATATAAAGATAAAGACAGCTAACTAACCCATAGACCGAAATAATATTACTGAATTGATAAGAAAACCAACTTCTTCCTTAAACATGTTATTTTATCTATAAACTATTGGAAGATTCAAACTCCGTCATTTTCGTTCCCTTTTTATAAGTACAATAATAGACCTTGTTTATAATTGATCGTAGGCCATCATTTAATCTAGAAAAAAGCATCAAATTTCTGTATTTCTTCTATTATCTTAATCGATAATCCACTCCTTAATCTGATCAATGTTTTTCTTGTAATTTTTCCTCTCGAAAGTCTCTATAGAATCAACCTCATATATAATTTCAACTCAACGGCAAGATGATCAATCACAACATGGAGCTCTTGTGGCTTTAAACTCTTTATGTGCTGAAACATTACAGGCTTGACACAACAACAAAAATGTTGATCATACACACTTATTGTCCACACTTTCAAAAAGAGTACAAAACTATAGTTTATTCGCATTTTAAAATGTGTCCAAATCTGTTACATTTATAAGTGTATAGTTTTTAAAGAAATATAGTTGTATGTAAAAATGTTCACAGTTTTTTGGGTAAAAAGTGAATTATATTGACACCAAAATTTTAAGCAGGACCAATCTATGATAAATCGGCGACAAACCCCATTATAACATAGCTGAGTAGATACAAAATACTACACGATACGAAACAATATTTCTAATTACATCTAATCAGACACTAAAACAAACACATACATCCAATATGATACTCAATAGACCATTGATACTAAAATCAAACACATATTCTGTTTTCCTTTTAGAACGTGCGTTATTTTATTGACGTTTATATGTAATCAAGCTGTAATTCAAATTACTTTGTATTTGAGTTTCTCTATATCTCATACCTACCACACTATAACTTCATTAATAGTTCCAAATTCAACTTTGTTGGTTGAATGGACCCAAAACCCAAATTCAAGCTAAACTGAAGCAGGCTTATATATGTTTTATTTATTGAAGCGGTAAGTGCGTGACTTTTATAATATCATAACAGTAAAATTCTTTATTTTGTTACATTGTCTTTCCACATTTTGTTACAGTAATATTCTTTATTTTGTTCTTCATTTTGTAAAAACTATTAACTTTTTGACGTACTATTAAGTTCACGCAATTTGTTTATAGTGCATACGATATAGGAAACGTCCCTTTTGTTGAATAATTCTAAGTTTGAATACACTCCGTCTCAGTAAAAAATATCCGGCGGGCTTTTATATATTGATAGTAATTATGACTATTTTTCCTATTTTTCCCTCTAATATAAACTTGCATTAGTTGATCATTTTTAATTTTGATACTAAAAGTCAGAGTAAAAATGACTTTTTATCAATCAAAACTTGCATTAATTGCACATATCATAATTTGATTCTTTTTTTCTTTGTGGACACTGTTTTCGGTACGGAGGGAATAATAAATAACAAAACAACAAACATCAATATGATGTGCACCTTCTCATTTATTGAAGGTACAAAAAATCTTCAATGATAAGGGTCGTGGAGAATATTGTTCCAATTGCATCTCATGGTCCAAGTTGTGGTCACTTGTACTATACGTAAACATTAAATCTATACTCTACATACTTATGCATTTTAACCATTTTCGTAGTCACTGACATAGTGTACAAATTTCATTATTAATCACTTGAACGGACTGAAAACACCAACCGGAACACACAAAACTTAATTCCAAAAATAACATAAAATTTATGAGAGGTTTAAACACGATGATCATGCCAAATCACCAACTCAAAAGAAGACGATAAATAAAGTGACAGAGTGACATGTTTCGTCAAGGGATCCCTATGACGTGGCTTCCAATTTTTAGAACAATTTTAGTGACCCATTTCATCAAACACGTTACATGAATATTTGTTACATGTAGTGATGATAATGAATCCTTATTAGTTGTGACTTGCCAAAACATGAATTAATTAACAAACACAAGCCATGTAATGATGATTACTGATGATCAAGGGTTTCTTTTTGCAAAAATGTATACTACATATAAAGAGTTTGTCTTTTATGGAGATCTTGAATTTTGAAACGTGAATTAATGTACTTTGTCTAAGGCTACTCGGAGTAAGGCTTCACTCACCACAACAAGTACCACTCACCATGGTGAGTCTTATTCCGGTGCTTCCCACTCGTGCGTGAGTGGCATGTGGTTCGGTGACTCACTCACCGAATGTGAGCGTTAAAGAAATGGGCCCCAATATTTTTACTTACCTTATTTTGTGTAAAAAAAAACTTTTTAAAAAAAAACCCCATTTTTACCTATAAATACTCACTACTTCAGTCATTTTTATACACAACTCTCTTATTTTTAAGGAAAACTCTCACATTCAGTATTGTATTTTTAATGGCGTGTTCGGTTCCACACACCTATGATGAAATCAAAGCTATGGTTGAAAAACAAATTGAGGATGATAAAGCTCGTCAGCTAGCGGTTATGAACTTAGTAATTAAATACGTTTACGTTTTTATTAATTTTGTACGTTTACGTTTACGTTAATATACATTTTTTTATTTATGAATGATAGTAATAAATTAAAAAAATGATGTGTATGGTGAGTGGGTTGGGTATGGTGACTTGTTATTAAGTGTATTTGGTGAGTGGTAAAGTTAGAGAGAGAAAGTTGATGTGGCGCTGACGTGTCCGATGATTGAGTGTGTATTACTCCATGTAGCCGAGCATAAGGTACCATAACACTATTAACACCGCCACATCAGCGCCACATCAACTTTAACACCATAACACCAACACCTCAAAATACACACAATCACCAGGTACACACGTATAAATAGAAAACAAAAAGAAAAAAGGTTAAGTCCATTAATTAGAAACTTACTTTTTAAAATTTACACATCTAGTAAACACACTTGTTTTATTACCAATATAGCCATTGTAACTTGTTGTTTTGGGACAATTATACTAACATGACCGGAATGATATTCACCTCCTTAAAAATATTACACGTCATCTTTTTTTTTTTGCATTTCTATTTTACACATGGATATTCTTTATGGACTAAAGTGAAATGTCAAAAACACCCTTATCTTCATCATGTAAAATTTTCTCCAATAAATTGAACTTGTGATAACAAGGTTTTGGATAGATCAATCTTTAATTCATACCTAAACATAAAATGATTTAAAAAACATCCAATAGCTAAAATCCCATGAGAATCTTATCACCTCACACATCTTGACACTTCACCACAAATAGCTAAAATCATTTTCCTCAGTTCACCTGGTTGAAAGAAAAGCACAACCAACCATCAAATTAAGCACCAGTGCACCCAAGTCAGCCACAATGGCAGTAACCCAAGAAAATTAAACCATGACGCGTGTAACCCAAGAAAATTGTTGTTTTTTTTTTGAGTTTTGACCCGTAAGAAGCGATGTGGTAACTTGGATCTGTGGATTCGTGAGAACTTGGATTTGTAAAAAGCGCTTGTATTTGGATGTGAATCTTGTTGTGGAGGTGTCGTGCGACTCGTGCCATTGTGGAGTGATGCGAGATAGGAGATTTTGATGAGCTGATTACGACCATTTTGTTGTTGATGTTGCTGTTAATTAGTTATTGTTATTGTATATTTCATTGGTCGTCATAAAGGACGTCGCCGGAAAAATGGTCTCGTAAGGTGAAAGTTTTGAGGTTGTATTAGTGAGGATGAAGATGAGGAAAGTTGAAAAAGTCAACTGGGTTTAGCTTTTATACGGGGGACCAAGCATTTTTCTTTATTTATCATAAGTTGCAATTCTATGTCACCCAAAAAAATAAAAAATAAATGACTTGTTACTTTGACAAAGTTTGATAAATTGGACACGTAAGCAATAAGTTAAAAGAAAATGAAAAAAAGAATGATGTGGAATGATGTTTACCCGCTGAACCGGTAATCAGTGAAAAAAAGTGACGAAATTTCTAATATTGTAACAAATTCAAAAGTTTTGATGGTGATAATACTATTTTCAAAGTAAGTCAAAAACCTTATGGCGATCATTCTAATTGCTTGATTCGAATCCTGTTAATCATCAATCATTGAATAACGCTTGATTAATATGGATCAAATGTTCTTACACCTTGTTCGCCCTATTCCTGTGATTGGTTATAGGCTTTCATCTCCGGTTGATCCCTATTACTAACGTGATCTGATAGGAACCGTTGGGTGTTTAGACATTTATGTGTTCATTTTAATTACTCTTTATTTGATTCGACGTGATTTTAGGGTTTGATTGTGCAATTTTCTTTTTTAGGGTTTTATTTTTCTTATTTGTTTGGTGAGTTGGTAATATGGTGGCTATTTCCAAAGAGGAAGAGGTACAAAAGATTTCGACATCTATTTTCGTTACAAATTTTCCGGATCACGCTAAGGCAAAGGATTTATGGAATGTTTGTAAACAATACGGTCAAGTGGTTGATGCATTCATCCCGGATAGAAAGTCGAAGGCGGGTAAGAGATATGGCTTCGTTCGATTTATTAGAGTATATGATGTGGACCGTTTGGTTTAGCAAATGTGTACGTTATGATGGGGGAGTCATATCTTCACGCGACGTTGCTAGGTTTCAGAGACTCCTGCTGTTAATAGTGGTGGATATTAGCATCAGTGTAATTTTTGTGTCTAAAAAAAAACAGAAGCCAATTCGAATAATGGACGTAGAACGGACAAAAGGTCTTATGTTAATGTTGTTAATGGGGATACAAAATCGACAGAAGCGTGTGAACCAGCTTTACTTCTTGATGAGTCATGTCTTAACCAACTGGATTACTCGTTAGGTTTGCTTGGTAAAGTTAAAGAATTTCAGTCAGTTTGATTAATATGAGATATGGTATTGGGGAATTGAGCTTCGATGGCATTGATTTAAGGTATATGGGAGGTATGTGGATCATGATTGGTTTTAAAATGGAAGTACTAAAGCTAAGTTCAGTGTGCTAGGCGCGACAGCTGGTTTTCTCTACTCACATACAAGCGTCCAAAGAGTTTGTTATTGTATGAAACGTATCACTTGGGGTAGACATGAGGAATACTCTCTAATTAATGGTCGGAACGTATGTTTAATAGGATGCGGCAAAAATGGGGTAAGTGATTTAAATTGGAAAAATTAGTTGAAGGGTGTTTTGTATAGTAAGTGGTGTGTATTCTTACTACTGGAAAATCAAACCTACTCGAAACGTTCAAAATCATTCTTAAAGGGAGAGATTTTCGGTGAGGAGCAAAAGGAAATCCTTGGGTGGATTTCCTGATTTTGATGAAACTAGAGGAAGTAATAGCGAATCGAAAGAAGGAGCAATCCGTAGAGTTTTATTAAGGAGACTTTGATGGTAGTGATGTAGAGAGAAAGGATAATAATTAGTATGGTTCCAGAATCGGTGAAGGAAAATGTGATTGTGATAGATGAGAGATAGGTAATGATTTGTTGTTAATAATTCTCTTGATCTTTTTTGAGCTATATTCGCTATTGAATAAAAAGGAAAACCTGTGGAGGAGAAAATGGATATGTCGAATGAAACAGTGAGTATTCCAATTTACTCCTGGATTCTACTCCTTGTGACGAAACCAGAGTTGGTGTGTGATACGAATGTCTATGGGTAATAATGAAGGCAGCGGGTCTGGCAACGAAAAAGGGGAATCGGCTTCTATTGGTTCAAGGAAAAACAACAAGATAGAAATTAAAAGGACGGGGGGTTCGTTATTAACTGTTATGGAGGATGATCAAGGTGGGAAAGATGGATGGGATTACAATATGGATAGGATGTATGAAAAAATATTGAAGAAATAATTGAATTCAAGGAGGAAAGGGTTTTTTAAATGAAAATGGTTCTCTTATCCGTCAAGGCCTAAAACCCTAAGGCCAAAAAGATTGGGGTTAATGGAGATTTGTGTTTCTCATAAGGTGAAATTTTCTACTTACAGGAGGACAAGATGGAGGATATTTCTTTGATTGATGTTAAATGTTGTTGGGTAACTATGCTTTTGAGTATGTGTATAGTCCGGCGGTTGGTAATTCGGGTGGCATTTTATATGTGTGGGAGAAGTCGGCTTTTAAGAAAAACAATTCGACGATTTTGATTATTTTGTTATGCTTAGCGGGTCTTGGTTATGTAGTGGTGTAAATCTTTTGATTATTTCGGTGTATGCTCCTCAAGAATATGCCGAAAAAAATGCTTTGGGATTATTTGGTTCATGTGATTACTAAATGGGACGGGGAGGTGATCGTTATGGGAGATTTTAATGAGGTTCGATTCAAGAATGAAAGATTTGGCTCGTTATTTCATGCTCATGGCGCGGATGCTTTTAATAGATTTATTTTGCAAGCAAATCTTCAAGAGATCCCACTTGGAGGTTGTTCTTTCACTTGGTGTCATAGATCCGCTAAGAAGATGAGTAAGCTAGACCGGTTTCTTATGTCGGAAGGCTTGTTGGGTGTGAATCCTAACTTTTCGGCTTTAACGTTGGATAGGTACCTATGGATCTAGACTATTAAGTTGGCGGATTCTTCCCATGATTATGGCCCTATCCCTTTTAGGATGTATCATTATTGGTTCGAGATAGACGGATTTGAAGAGATGATTTCGAAAGCTTGGTGTGAATGTCCAATCGTTGAGGTAAATCCTATGTTGTACTTGATGTATAAGATGAAATTTCTCAAAAAGTGTATTCGTGAGTGGAATGGGAAGAGACAATCTAATAAGTGTAAAAAAATGGCTTTTAAAAAAGATCTCCATGACTTGGAAATTGTTATAGATCAAGGAAATGCTACGGATGATATTCTATATAAAAGAATGGAGATCATTAAAGACATCCAAGAAGCGGAGAAGGTGGATAATTTGGAGGCGGCGCAAAAAGCTAAGATAAAATGGGCGATAGAAGGAGACGAGAATACAAAGTTTTATCATGGGATTTTAAATAAGAAACGTAATCAACTTGGTATACGTGGAGTCTTAAAAGATGGTATGTGGATCGATAATCCGGCTGTGGTTAAAAAGGAGTTCTTAGAGCATTTTAGTACTCGGTTCCAGCAGCCTCGTCGTATTCGACCAGTGATCAATATTGATTTTCCTCGTACGATTAGTGAGCTGAAAAAAAAAATTGGAAGTGATATTTGTACCAAGAGATTAAGTAGGCGGTATGGGATGTTGGGATTGTTAATTCTCCGGGACCCGGATGGAGTTAATAATACGTTTGGTTTCATTAGAAAGTTATGAGGTCTTAGTTGAAAGGATGTAGTGGCGGCGTCAACATTTTTTTTCTTCGGTAATTTTCCTAAATGTTGTTAATGCGTCGTTTATTGCTTTGATCCCAAGATTCCCGGATGCTAAATTGGTTAAGGACTTTCAGTCCAATTAGTATTATTGGGAGAATTATATTAAATTATTGCGAAATTTTGGCTATCGGCTTGTTGGTGTGTTGGGATGATTAGTTAGTGAGGTTCATCGGTTTGTGTGGCGGATAGACAAATTTAGACGGTCCGCTCATTCTCAACGAGGTTCTTCATGGTTAAAGAAAAAAAAACAAACGTTTATTTTCAAGTTGATTTTTGAAAAAGGCTTATGATTCGTTGTTGTGGATTTTGTAGAGACGTTTTTAATCGTTTTGGCTTTTGGTGCTTAAATGGTGTGGTTGGATTCAGGATGCCTTCGTCTTCTCGTGGTTCGGTTTTAGTAAATGGAAGTACGACGGAGGATTCAATTTTATAAAGCTTATAACAAGGTGATTCCATTATTCCTTTCTTATTATATTGTTATGGAGAGTCTTCATTTGTCCTTTAAAAGAGTGGAGGATGCGGGTATGTTTAATGGTATCAAGATTAACTCTTCTATGACTTTATCTCATATGTTTTATGCGGACGATGCTATATTCATGGGTCAATGGAGTAAGCGGAATATTGATACTTTAATGTATATGTTAAAGTGTTTTGACAGCTGCAGTAACCCATTTGCAGATACTAATGATACTAGTCTAGTAGTAAATAAAAGTTAATCAAAATGGTGTAACCCACCAATCCCAAGCGAATCCGTTTAGTCTATCAGTCCCAACTCCCAGCGCTGCCAACCTTGTACCAGATCCTAACAGAGCTCCCACATAACGCACCCCTCAAGAAATTCACGTACTCGACAGGTCCCGAGACAATATCCTGGTTGTGCGCCCTTCTTATACTCAGTTTTCTTTTCTTGGCTCGGAAAGTTAAAGTTAGGGGGATTTATGTCCGGACTAAATTAATGGGATGTGGTTATCGGGACAAAATGGTTGATGTGAAATAGACTTTCTAATGGGAAGATGAAAAACTTTGTCTATTTGGAGGTAGGGGCCTCACTCTCTTTATAGCGGCCTTTTTTTGTTTTTATTTTTTTTTTTTTTTTTGGTTTTTTTTTTTTTTTTTTTTTTTTTTTTTGGTTTTTTCTTTTTTTTTTTTTTTGGTTTCTTTTTTTTTTTTTTTTTTTTTTTTTTTTTTTTTTTTTTTATTTTTAAACTTTTTTTTTTTTTTTTTTTTTTTTTTTTTTTTTTTTGACATTTTCCGTTTTTTTTTTTTTATAACTTTTTTTTTTTTTTATTTTTTTGTTTTTTTATTTTTTTTTTTTTTTTTTTTTGTTTTTTTTTTTTTTTTTTGTTTTTGGTTTTTTTGGTTCTATGCCTATTTATCATATGTTATTTTTAAGGTTCCATATGTTGGTTCTAAACGTAGGGATCTATACGGTGTCACTTTTTAATGGTAATGGATCTTGAAGTAAAGGTCGATGTGGGTTAGTTGGAATAAAGTTCTTGACGTCAAAACGAGGAAAAGGAGGTCTTGGTGTTCTAGTTTTATTCGCGTTAATAGAGCGGTAATGTTTAAATGGGTTTGGCGATTTATTTAATCAAAGTGATCGTTATGGGTTTAGGGTCATTCATGCTATACATGGAGTTGATGGTAGGATTGATAGAGCTGAGAATGTCGGAATAATATGTCGATTTGGTTTCGATATTATTTAAAAGAAATGGATAGTTAGCTTCTCAATGGGTAATTGATCCTTTTAAGTATGATGCATAAGAGATAGGGATGGGTCGGAAATACTTCTTTTTGGAAGGATCGTGGAGGGGGGGGAGCGCGATTGAAGAGGGTTTTTCACGCAGTTTGCGATTGAGGTAACAAAAAACATTTCGGTAGCTTTCCCAATTTGAGCAGACTTTTTTAGCTTCCTCTTTGCGTAGGATGCGCGTAGTGGCATTGAAATGCCGAAAACAGTTGGGATCATCTTTTGGACAGTTTGGGGGAGTGATGTTGAAGTCCCATCGCAGGATAGGTGGTCATGGGTTTAAAGTGTGGTAGGGGGAATTTTCAGTAGCTTTCTCGGCGCGAGGTATATTGCAACTATAGATTACCAGATATTTCTTCCAAAACAAGATGGATTAAAGAAGCTGCTAATTAAAGTAATGGTCACGCTTGGGAAGGATGCGTATTAAATGGTTTTACGACTCGGTTTGGGAACATTTCCCGTAGAGGTATAGATATCCCTCTATTACTTTGTCCTCTATGGAGCGGGTGTTGAATCTTTCGAAACATTTTTTCTTTAATTGTTAGTGTTGTTAAGATATTTTGCGAGGGTTTGTATTTGGTGTGATGTGAGTTACATGGAGCCTGATTCTTATTGAGAGTGGATTCTTGGATAACTAATTTACGGATGCCTTCTAAGCATAAAAGATTATTAGAAGGGGTGTGTTATGGTCTATGGTGGTTCATTTGGGCTTTTGGTAATAAAAGATTTTTTTTGCCGTTGTTCCTTCTTCCAAGGCGAAATATTTTGATGTATCTAGTGCTCTCGTCTTTCTTTTGTGTTCATTATAGATGTAAGCTACGTTTAGTTGGTGATTGGTTAAAAACAATCCTCCCTTGTGTCCCTTGTAATGTTTTTTAGCTTCTTGCTAGTGTCTTTCTTTTAATAAAATTCGTCCTGTTCAAAAAAAGAGTTACTAGATGTGTAAATTTTGGAAAGCACGTTTCTAATTAATGGATTTAACCAAAAGAAAAAAGAAGAAAAAATACTTCACAACGGGCGTGGGTGCACCAACGTGCAGACCAACGTCGTTGGTTTCTTTGGGACACCGGTATGGTAACGCCGGTAACGCAAGGTCCATGTCAGCATAACGCCAAGACCTGCGTTACCGTACCCAGCCCTCTAATACACTTCAAGCTTGATCAATTATAAACTTGGAAACTTTTCCATTACACACACTATATTAATTTTGAAAAACACACGCTTTGTATTTCTAGAAACACACGCTTTGCATCAACGGTCGAACTAGAATATGATTTCGCAAGTATAACTATTTGTCGTTGATCGCTTTGCGCGGGTATTCGTCTAGTATCTAAAATTAGCTAAAATGAAACATAACATAAATTGAAACACAATCACACAAGAGCACAAAATCCTAAAGTGATATTTTTTTGTTAATCAACAATTAGTTACGACTAAAAAATCTTCTTTCCATTTAGACATAAAAGTTTTATAATCAATTGTTACTAAATTGGCTAACTAGCACTGCAATATATTCATTAGCATGTTAACAAGTTTTATTATGAATTACGATTAAATTGGACAACTAGCAATGGAATATATTCATTCATTCCTCATTTCATGTGTCATTTGGTTTTGGGTTTTGGTATCTTTCGTATAGTTCCTAACAACTCATTTGTCTTTTGTGAAATGATGAAGATGAAATTTCTTTTTTTATTATATACAGATAGTGACAAGCTATCAAACCCATTATAGAATTTCTAAACATATCAAGTTCTTCCATTGTTATTTTATTATTGAATTCTGAAAATTTTCAAACTCCATCATTTTCAAACCTTTTTTTTATATGTATACTAGACTTTGTTTATAATTGATCGTAGACCATCAATTAAAAACAATTAAGCATTCATCACTAAAACTCATCGGTGCATATGTCATCCATGAAGCTTTTCGAGATGCTTTTCATAGACTACATTTCAGATGCTTAATCTGAGACAACACAACAAAATTCTCTATTTTATCCGGTAATCCACACTCTTTAATTCATTCGATCTTTTTCTTGAATATTTTTCTCTCAAAGTCTCTCCTTAGAATTAGTCACATATATTTCTCTCGACGAAAAGATCTATCGCAACATGGAAGACTTGTATCTTTAATAACATATGGCATCATATATATAATTGATAAAATGAGAAACTGAGGATACATAATTTATTGTAAGAAACGTGCATCCGCCTTTCAACAATTTAAGTTATACTAGTTGTTATAAGGTACTTTGTATACATCAGATCTTCTGTATCGCTCCATGGTAAATACAAACTAGTTATTCGAAGGATAGTGCTATGAACCCTGTGTGTGGAAGTACTGAATTACACCTGAATATTCTAAACTAATGAAGTCGCTTATAACTCTAAAGAGTCGAATGCAATTTCATACAAAAAGACTGAACACTATGTTTTTTTCTTTGCTGAAACATATCGAGCAACTCCGTCTTTAGATAGAACAAATCTGGCCAGAAGTATGTTCACTACTAGGTTTAGAATAACGACATAAAACATGGTACATTATAGAAGTGAAAAAATGTGCAGGATGTGTGATTCAGCACCATATACTAGTGTGGCAATTCGACTCATTTACTTATAGATTGGTTATTCCGGTTATGTTTTTTCTCTAATAGGTCAAATAGGTAAAATCAAAAAAATTATCTTAAAAGTAAAGAGATCAGATGAGTCAAAGGTCACCAAAAGTGTATTTCTAATGCATAAAATTTCCCAAGTCACATAAAATAACTGGACTAAAAATGTTTCAGGTCAGCCCCTAGCTTTTTTATACCAGAACCCGCCCATTTTGATACCTCTACAGTTTTGCTCATAAATCTTTCAGAGTCTTCATACATGCTCATATATATCTTGTCACATCTACAAAATAATTATCGGGAATACTTGAGATGTATAGCTGATTTAGTGAGTCAGCAAAAACTTTAGGTTCACCCATATTCCTTAATCTCGTAACAAGGTTATCCTCAAAGGAATGGAGGTAAACAATGAGTATTCCAGTGGCAACAATCTCCAAAGCTTTATTTACCTACAGAATGCGTGTCATGAAATTGCTTAACCAGCACTTCTAATTACATATTACGTGTTGTTGCAACACGCGCGGGTACCATGCTAGTTTTAACAAATCATGGGGGAAGACGGCCATACTTAAAAGAGTAGAGTTCAACATGTTGGTTTTGTTAATGTTGTCTACATGGAAACTGAGTTGGAAATCGTGATACATTAACTACCACATGATCGACCATGATATTTGATATATAATAATCCAAGTCTACGATCTCTGTTGGACCTCTGTAATGTCTCGCAGCCAAACAAAAGAAAGAAAGCCCGCAAAGGTTACTGCTTTGGGCCATACAACCCGAAACCCATTAGGATTACAGTTACATACGGTTATTAGGTTATAGGATATGTCGACTACTTTTGTAGAACCGGTACCATTCACACCGATTCATTGTCTGTATATAGATTAGGTTTCTGTAAATCAAACTAATCCTTCATTCAATATAATATCAGTTTATTATGGATCAAATCCCTCTCTTTTGTATTCTGCTGTTCTCTTTTATTTGATGATGGTCTTGGGAAGTAGTTTGATCATATATCGATCCTGGAAACCCCAATTCAGACCTGTAGAACATTGGTATCAGAGCCCACGGGATCAAACAACAAAAATTCATGCCTCAACCATCATCATTCAAACCTGCGTTTTTGTCTTATCAAGAACACGCATATCATGATTGCCACGAATTGAAGAAAGTAGAAATTGGTTTCTACATGTTACAACAACAAACTGGTTGTAACCAAGGGATGTCGAAAGAACTACAACGGTTCCATATTTGAACACGAAACTATTTTTAGAAGACCACAATATTTGTGGATCAAGGCAAAAATTTATATGCCTTTGAAGTTTCGTTTTTCTGCAAAAATTCAGATTAGGGCTAGAGAAAAATCTGTCCTGATGTCATTGGAAAAATAAAGTACTGTGACGGACCCTATTGGAAGGACATCAGGAAGGCATCAAGAACGAGATTATTGGAGATGGGATGTGATTAAATAATGTTAAATTTTTGTTGGAAGTAAGAATTGTTTGCGTTTATTGTATTTTAAAATATAAAGTCTAGGGGTTATTTGTTTATTTGTTAAAGTTATAATAAAATTTATAAATTTATAAATTTACACTTAACTCCATATAATTTATTTATAATTAAACCACTAAAGTTTTATTAATTACATCATCTTTTTTTTCAAGTTTTTTTTTCATATATTTTTATGTGTTTTTTTTTCTTTATGAGATTTCTCCACCAAATTTTTTTAATTTTGACCAAATTGATTTAATTTTGACTTTTTATTAACTAGATCGCACGATTTTGCCTATGTGGCAAAATCAAGCGTTTTAATTGGTCCAATTTTTTAATTCATAAGATTCAATTTAATAGAAACTCCAAAATAATGTAATTCTTTTATTATATAAAAGATTCCTAGAAATAGAGGTTCAAAAATGTAGCTAAAAGCATAGACCATATTTCTCGATGAGAGTACGTGATAGCGTGTGGGTGTTTGGATACGGGTCTTGTAAGTAATTATGTACTTGTAATAAATTGAGTTCCACACAAACTGTTTGAAAAAATGTCTGTTTCAGTAGTGCTGTAAATTGGTCATGTTAATTATCGAGATCAATGAGACTTTTTCTGCTTAGAATTGTTCTATGTTTGCTAATGGCGTTATTTTTGTGTAGATGAACCGTGCTATTAGTCATTACATGTGAAATCACAATGTGAGTACGTGATAGTGTTTGGTTGTGGGTTTTGCTACGGATTATGTGCTAATAAATTGAAGATTTGCACACTAACTATTTGATAAAATGGCTGCCTTGTAAATGATCAAATTAGTGAGACAAAGGAACCTCCGCTAAATGAAGAGACTGTTGCTCATATCAAGTGTAAACTTGAACTTACGTCTTTGGAATGTACATTTTTCAATCATTGTGTTTGGCAGTAATCATTTCTCAAAAGGCAGCGCGCTGATGTGTGCTGGGACATGTCTGTAGAAGAATCGCTTCCTGAAAGTTATCGTGATAAAGCATCAGGTTAAGTGAAGATGGATGTTTGGTTCGATTCAAGTCTATTTACTAATTACATGTTAAACATGAACCTTCCATGTATCGTTATATGCAATTGGACATGTAAATTAACCTATTACACATACATACACTGCAGGATCTTTATGGGCTGCTGTTTTAGAAAGTAGAGATGGCCTCGGTTATCCTGCTGATTTGTATGTTGAAGGTACCGATCAGCATCGGGGTTGGTTTCAAAGCTCTTTATTAACTAGTGTTGCAACCAAAGGTATCGTGACCATCAGTATATTCTTAGTTTAACTGATTTCATTATTGTCATTATATTTTCATTATATGTGGCAGGAAAACCTCCATATTCTGGAGTTATAACACATGCATTTGTGCTCATTTCAACATCCGCCACCACCACCAACAACCACCATGCTCTTCTCCCTCTCACCATCATCAACCACCCTCCCTCCTCCCCCTAACCACCATCACCTTCTCCACTCTCCACCACGAGTGGACCCCAATTCCCTCTCCACACTCCCCCACCTTCCCCACCGTCAGTGGTGGCATCTCCATTGGTGGCAGTCCAGGTGGTGGGTCCGGTCCAAATAACTGGTGGGACATATGGTTCAACAACAACAATGATGACAATGGAAATCCAAACTCATACATAAAAGGTTTTTTTACTATGTGTACTACTAACCTTAGGCTACAAATATCAGTCACAACAAAAACCCCATCCTTACCGGTCACATCACCGCCATACCAGTTTTCTCTCTCCTACTTTTTATCCTGACTCACCCTCACACTTTACTATTATCAATCACAATACCTCTCACCATTATACCCATTTTTTTTATTAAAAAACTAAAACTTTTATTATTCATAAATTAAAACTGTTACAGAACTAATTTAAAAACATAAACGTATGAACATAAAAACGTAAACACTACATCGATAAATAAAAAATGTAAACTAAAACATAAACTAAAATGTATTTTGTTGACACATTTTGATAGTAAAAATAATAATGAGACTAAAGAGTATATAATTTAAAGTTGTATTTAAAAATGTTGAAGTTTAAAGGATATTTATAGGTAAATAAAATGATAGCGGGGAAAAGTTTTTTTATATAAATATAATAGTGGCCGGACCCACATTTACACGATGCCTCAAATGTCATTTGGTCACCATTGTGAGCTGATTTTGAGTTTCGTGGCGCGTGAGGATTTTTCATTTAGTGGGTCACGATATCAAATTTTGCTCACCACATGGTCACGAACACATCCTCACTGACCGCTAAATCTAGCCTTAGTCTTCCAATACTGTTACAAAGCCTATGCAAATGTTCAAGAAAATGATAAGGGTGTTGTTTTTGAGGTAAAGGGTGGTAGAAAAACCAAGCTTTATGTTGATGAGTTGAGTGATGAGTTTGTTGTGGCGGAAGGTGAGTTGTCGTTCTTGTTGGGTTTCAAAGTGTTGAAATTGGCGTCGGTATAGGGTGAGTGTAGGGAGGTTTTTATGAGATTGATGTTGATGTTGCCTGAAGGGTATCCGGAGAGTGTTGCGAGTGATTATTTGGAGTATTAGGTTTGGAGAAGTGTGCAAGGTGTTGTTGCTCAAGTTTGTAGTGTTCTTGCTACTCAAGTGAGTGCGCTTATTGAGTTATTGGAATTATGGTTTTTTGTTGTTCACTACAAGAAATAGGAGAACAGGTGACGGACTTTTCCCCGGCGACATATGTCGCTGGGGAATATGCACTAAACGACAAAATAGATCATACGTGGCACCAATTCTCGTAGAAAATTTGGTCAAAGTATTCTGAACTTTTCCCCGGCGACATGTCGCCGGAGATAAGGTCGTTAAAATTTAACCAAATATTTCTACATAAAACGTGGCGGGAAATTCCCCCCCTTACTTTTCCCCGGCGACATGTCGTTGGGGATTCATTTGTTTATTTTAAAAAAAATAATTAGTGTTAATTACGTTTGTTGTGACGTGGACAAATGTTTCCCCAGCGATCGCTGGGGAAAGTGTTATTAAAAATTATAAAGTTTTATTAATATATCACAAATATATCAAAAATAAAAAGACACTTTCCCCGGCGACATGTCGCCGGGGAAAGGGTTATTAAAAAGTTATAAATTTGATATATTTATCACAAATATATCAAAACTATATTTTTTACTAAAAGTTTTATTAATATATCAAAACTATATTTATTAAAAAACTAGAGTTTTTAATAATTAATATTTAAAAAATATATTATTTAAAATTATTTTTTATAAAATAATTTCGCCGGGGAAAACGTTTGACTTTGTTGACTTTTAATTAAACTACGTTTTTTAGATTTGTTTCGGTACGATATTCCGTATATTTTAACAAAAAATATATATACGTTTTTAAGGTGATATCGTTATACATAAACACATTCATATCGTTATACATAAACACATTCATATCATAAAAGTTTAAACAAAGTCTTCACATACAATAAAAAAAAACATACGAATTACATTGCGAATGACAAACTACTCGAAATGTGGAAAATGCCTATTGTGCAGGCTGTATTAAAAAAAATTGCAGACTTTTCCCCAGCGACAAGTCGCTGGGGAAACTTTGTTTCTAAATTTTTATAAAAATTATCCCCAGCGACTTGTCGCTAGGGAAAATTGTTTCTAAATGTTTTAAAAAAATATTCCCCAGCGACTTGTCGCTGGGGAAAAATGATTCTAAAATTATAAAAAAAAATTCCCCAGCCACTTGTCGCTGGGTAAAAGTGATTCTAAAATTTTAAAAAAAGCTTTCCCCAGCGACATTTAAGTTAAGGTTTAATTAAGGGTCTTAAACACTTTAACTTACCCAAAGATTCCCCAGCGACATGTCGCTGGGGAAAAGTTTGCCACCGTGGCACTAATTGCTTGACTGAAAAACGAGTGGGACCCACATCTTCACTGGGGATTATCGCTGAGGATTGTATCCCTGACGAGGATTCCCCAGCGACATTTCGGTGGGGATAGGTTTCCCCAGCGACATGTTGCTGGGGAAAGCCTCGAAATGTTGCTGGGGAAAACCCCGATTGTTGTAGTGGTTGTAGATGATTATATGGTTATAGCGTTTACTAGTAGTAGATAATGTGCTTATTCAAACTCATTATTTGACCATATATGTGTGAAAATGAGGTGATTTGAATACTCAGATAAGTAGTCTAATAGACAATCCCAAACACACCCTTAGTTTAGAACGAATAACAGATGAAGTGTTTTGATTGTTTAGGTGTTGTGAATTGGATATGACTGATTGCAGATCAGATGATAGTTTGTGTTGTAGAGGATAACTAGTTATAAGACCCGTGCACGCACGGGTTTGTGGACATTGTAATTTTTTGTAATAATTTTTACATTAAAATAAGACTAACTTCGTGCATCTCTCAGAGGGTTTTCCAAAGCATTCACATTATTAGAATTCAAATATCTGAAAAAGAGATATGTCATATGAGCCAAATACAAAAAATTTTTTGTCTTTCCACATCCTAACTGAACAAAAACGATGGCCAATCTTCATTGTTGACAATGCTGTTGAGCAAAGGTGAGAACAAAAGCTTTTTTTATCAAGCATAAATATACTTTCCAGCTAGCAAGAAACACTCCTTAATAATTGGATTTTATTGGAGTTACTTCTACATAATCCATTCAAACCTCCAAATTCAGTCAAGGCTATATGCATAAATAGTTGAAATGCCAAACACCCATCATAAAGGACTAATAATAATTAACAATACATGTATGTATACATATAGATCAGATATAAAGGTGTGTCGTGTATTCATCATTAAATTATAATTTGAAAGCGCATGACAAAATTCTTGGTTCTATAAGCACAGTTTCCAAATAGTTCGTAAAAACACATAGGAATGCTTGTATGCCCCCAATTGGGTTCATGTTCATCACTCCAAACTAAAAAACATATTGAGCTTACTATGGTGCATCAAAGTCCTCTTCTAATCTATTTTGAAGGTACAAAACCTGAATTAAATAAATACTTTCAAAACAGAACGGCAAACACTCCAAAACTTTTTTGAACCAACTTTTCAGGTTGTGAATATGTGCTTCTATCCTATCTGTACTAACTATCAACTGGTAAGAAATCAATTTGAGAAGTTAAACACTCCAGACTTCTTTTGTAACATCGCCAAATTAACTTATAAGGTTATGCAAACATGTCTATTATCCCGCGTTCACTAATTCTTAGGCGAAAGTTATAAGCATCATTATACCTGTATAGACACTTATCAATACAATATGGACAGTTATCAAGAAAACATGGGGGACTCCATGATCCGTATCGCTTTTCATTATTTTTAATTTCTCAGTGCCACTTGGTACTTCTTCCATTGGAAAATGTGTAAATCCTGCAAGGAATTTCGTCAGTCAAATATCAAAATGTGATAACTATATTATATGATTTTTAAAAAGTTGTTCATTTGTATAAATACCAATGGTTTTTTTCATTGTCAATGAAATATTCCTGTTACATATGAGTAAAAAACTAAAATTGGCTTCCGCCCTGTTGGATTCAGTTTGTATAGTCCTAATATTTTTATATAAAATTATATACTCTATATTTTTATATAAAAACTAACATTTTTGAAATCCAGTTTTCAAGTTACAAAGTGACCCAAAAGGGACAAAAGACCATCTTATGATTACTCAGAAGCATATAGATTTCAATGATCAAAATGGTATAATTGAAGTATGTTGATATTTAGTGAGAAAATCACAAAAAATTATCCAGATTTACAGAGAACGAGGTTTTATAAATCCTCGGTAATTGTATATGTAGCTCAGAAATTTTCTTCTGAGACATTGCCTTTGCTAAAGCTCGTCTTCAAGCCACTGCAGTAACTCTTTCTACTTCACCACGTTCAACTCTAAGTTTGGATTGTGTAGAAGTTTTATCAGAAGAAGCTTTCGCGATCTTTTCAACTCTTTCCCGAGCTTCTGTGAATGCTTGTTCCTGAGCTTCACGGATTATTCTTTTCAGAACTATCTATTTCTTTCCCGGTCTCTATCTTCAGCGGTTTCTTCATTAATCCTTTGATCTCCTCTGTTTCCACAGTGTGTTCTTGAGATGTTCAGCTTTCCATTTTGTTTTTAATTTTAGGCCTTTCTTCTTCTTTCACATAAACAATTGTCTCCCCCTCTACAATCTCTTCCTTTACTGTATATTCTTTAACATCTAGCTCCATGTAATGTATTGTGTTTGAAGATGATTCGGACATAGTACCAAATTGTTGAGGCATGTTTTGTTCAAAAATTCATTCTGTAAACCAAGCGCAAATATCTGACTTTGTTATACATCCTCATTGTCTTCGGAGGCCATTTGGTCTAAAAAATGCTATGTTTACTCTTTATTTATAACTTACCGGTAAACTCATCCGTGTTTCAGTTGCAAGCAAAAAGGCGTTTAAAGAATATAAAATGAAATCTTGACCTTAAAGTAAGAACTAACTTGTCTTGTGTTTTTTAGGTAACCACTTGATTATATGCATTAAACAACACAATGAAGTATTATATATCATGTATAACTTCTTACCAATAAAATATCAGAGCCTGAAAAGAAAAATAAATGCTATCTTTGACTATACAAATATATATTTGTTAATTATTAAATTCGCTAAAAGAGTTTTGTGAGTTGAACCAAATAAATTTGTTAATATTAAATTGCAAAGAGTAGCCTGCAAGATCATATGGTACTCAGATAGAAATGTTTTAGCATCTTTTATATCTCGCCATAACCATCTTCTATTTCGTCATAAAGATTAAATAGTTTTGCAAGGTATCTACTGAATTATATAGCACTTGTACATAGGCTCGCAAAAACTTACTAGTGTGATGTTTCTGGTCGGTATAAACTTTCAAGAAATCGTCTTCTATGTTGCTCTTTATGGATTTCTAGTGCAGATTCGAGTGCAAAGCTACTGCACCCACTTCGCTCAATAACCTCCAGTGTCTAAATTTGTCCTAAATCTGAGGGGATACTGATGAGTTTTAAGCAACGACGAACCACTAAATGTCGTAGTCTTGGGAATTTATTATTCCGAAATTCCCATTGACATAACCTTAAATCATGCAAGTTCTACATAAACATCAGAAAGAGATCCAACTTCCCCAAGAACTTAGCCCACCAACCTATCAGATTTGGTCAGTGCAGGACACCAAGGATAGCAAATTGTAGTTTATACTCCAATAAGTCCACTAAGGATTGCAAATTGTAGTTTATTATTTTCAACAAACAAATAAACTACTCTGGTGTATATTGGCCTACACTTGATGTTTCCATTTGTTTTTTTAAATACAATCCGAGGACGAATCTATATTGTTTGGTTTAGAAACTTTGAACCATTTACCTATGAATGTGTCGATTCCGAATGTGTTAGAGTATCTCTTAAGGGTCGGATTTATTGTAAACTTGATTACCACCTAATTCTTTAAATACCAACAACATAAGATAGTTTGTCAGCTTGTGATTAATCACCTAGTGACACTACATGAATATGAAAGATAGTAAGAACAGTTGAAAAAAGGTATACTATAAAATTGAAAAATCATTAATGTAATCGCAAACTAAACACAATAATTAAAAACAAATCAGTTATACAATTCAAGTATGAATTGTGCAAATAATTAACTAAAACAATAAGAAAAAATTCAAAAAAAAACTATGTACCTTTAATAGCAATTCATAACACTTTTTATGATGCTTTTCCCAAAATTATAGCCCTAATTTAGAAAAGGTGATACAAATTGGGAAAAATAAGAGTAGATATTACTTTTCCTTCATAAGAATCAAAAATCTAAGAATATGGAAGAATCGATTGTGGTGTTTCTTTAGTTGAAGAACGGGTTTTTTTTCTGTTATTGTGAGGAATGAAGGAGACCCGAAAAAAAAATTCTTTATCATATGAATTTGTTGGTTAAACACCACCTTTCATTAATCAGGGCGATGTTGAATTAGGATTTTCTTCATGTAGGTCAATTGGTGGTGGTCGGAGGTTGAGATGTCGTGTCTGCTGGGAATAAGGTAGGATTTGTGGTGTTTACATTTAGATCCTTCAAGTTTATAATATCAATTCCGTTTTTCAAAGTTATTTTTTTCACGTTTTTGACACATAAACTTTCTTGTGAATTTTTCATTCTACACGAATTTTTTTCAATTTTTTTTATGATCTTGGCCAAATTAAGAAATATTTAAAGTTTTTATTAAACATAATTAAATTAAATAAATAATAATCAAAAGAATGTTTCTTAATAAGAAAACAATCTTTTTTTTAAATACGAAAATCATCACTTTGCGTTTTCCTTTACTAGATAAAAGATATAATTATTTTGTTTTCGATTAGTGAATAATGTGTTTCTATCAGATAATTGGTTTTGGAAGTTAAGGGGTGTTTGGGATTTGCTTAGTAAAATGAATTATGTGCTTGCGTTCAATAAGAGTTTTATGGGTGTTTGGGATTGCTTATCTAAACGGGTTGTCTGATTATTTGCGAGTGAAATGAGGTAAATAAGGAGTTGTGAGCTGTGAGTTTGATTATCTGATTATTTGATGTTGTTGTTGTGAGTTTAAGTGATGCTCATTTTGCATGTATATCGCTAAATTATCATAACTTGTCAAATGCTTAAATAGTTGATTATGTGTTTATCCCAACTTTAAACCCTTGAAGCAGATCCAAACACTATCATAGGTAATAGTTGATTATATGCTTATGGTTATTGCATAATCACCTTCCAAAATGAAATGAAAAACACTCAATCCCATTCCCGCCGAGGCAGGGTATGGGAGAGGTAGAATGTAAACAGGGTATGTAAACCGGAAAGTAGGGAGACTGCTTCTAGGAAGACCTCCGGCAAGTGTAAGTGTGCTTGTAGGAGTGCTAAGATAAATGTGCATGTGTGAAAGTTAGCAATAACAGGGATAAGGAGCCTAAAAGACATAAGACAAAAAGAAAGTGTTGGGAATTATTCATTCCTGACTTAGTACCGTTAGGTATATACTTAGTACCGATAGTTATAGTTAGTACTGACAGTACAAAGTGTTAAGTACTGCTCAGTTAGTTAGTACCGTTAGTATAAAATAGTTAGTACCATTTAAGAGATATGTATGAGATATCGTAGGAAAAGATATGTATTATCTTTTGTGCATTTTGTAAGTCTGTTAGGGTTTATCATTGGTCTATAAAAGGAACCCTACGGCATTAGAGAGAGAACAACAAGAACAACTCATCTCATACAACCATATCTCATAGTTAGTAATCTGTAATCACTTTAACAGATTAATAGAAATCAAAGTTTAGTTTTTCATTGTTCTTCTTAGTACTATTGTGTAGATTCTGCATATACAATTAGTATTCATAGTCAGTATTTCTATATAGTCAATCCGTATTTATACAAGTGGGCTATCACCCTTAGCAGGCTGTAAAGATCTGTTCAGTTTGGGACTCTCAAGTGGTATCAGAGCCTATGAGAAACTCTGAGTAAGAAGAACAAAAACCAGTTATAAATCTTTATCTTACAAAACTAATCATCCGGATCACAAGATGAAATTCCACCACCACCACCACCACCATCATCACAAACACCAACACAACAAACTCCTCATACTGTATCAACCATCAAACTTTCTATTCTCAAAAAGGGAGAATATGACATATAGGCCATGAAAATGAAACATTATTTGGCCTATACAGACTATCTAATCTGGGAAGTTATACAAAATGGGAATGGTCCTGTATCAATCACCACAGATACACAAGGTCAAATCAAGGTTCTGCCTCCAAGGACTGCAGAAGAGATCCTAGCCAGAGAAAGAGAAAGAAAAGCTAGGACCACTTTGCTAATGGATTTACCAGAAGATCAACTTTCTAAATTTCATAAAATTACTGATGCAAAAGAGATGTGGGATGCCATCAAATCTAGATTTGGTGGAAATGACGAATCAAAGAAGATGCAGAAGTATATTCTAAAGCAACAGTTTGAAGGCTTCTCTGTATCAAACTCAGAAGGGCTACATAAAGGCTATGACAGGTTTCAGAGTCTTCTAAGTTAACTAGAGATTCATGGTGCAGGTGTCTCCACTGAAGATGCAAATCAGAAGTTCCTTAGGTCTCTACCTTCTGCCTGGTCTCAAGTTTCCTTAATCATGAGGACCAAGCCAGGAGTGGACAGTCTCAGTTTTGATGATCTGTATAATAATCTTAGAGTCTTTGAGTCTCATGTTAAAGGCTCTACTGCATCATCCTCTAGCAACCAGAATGTGGCATTTGTTTCTAAGAACACTAGCAGTACTAATGAAGTTAGTACTGCTTATGGTGTTTCTAATTCTTTTGGTCATAACTCACAAAGTAAACATCCTTCATCATACTCTTTCCTTGCTAATCAATCCAGTTGTCTACAATTGGATCATGAGGATCTGGAACAACTTGATGAGTTTGATTTGGAAGAAATAGATTTAATATGGCAGGTAGCCATGATTTCTATAAGAATGAAGATGTTTTACAAAAAGACAGGAAAAAAGCTGCAATTTGTTGCCAAGGAACCGGTTGGTTTTGACAAAACCAAAGTCGAGTGCTACAATTGTCACAAGACAGGGCATTTGGCTAGAGAGTGCAAATCCAAGGGGAATCAAGATAGTAGGAGGAGAGATGCTTGGAACACTGGGAATAAAGATAAGGATAATGGGAGGAGATCTGGTAAGCAGAAGGAATCTAAAGCTTTGGTGACTCTTGATGGAGAAGGTGTTGATTGGACCAGTCACTCAGAAGATGAGCAAGAGAACTATGCTTTGATGGCTTACAGCAGTTCAGGCTCAGACACAGAGGTAACTTCTTGTTCAAAAGAGTGTAAAGAATCTTATGCTAAAATTAAAAAAATATTTAATGAACAGAGGGAACAACTTGGTGATGCCAGTATAGAAATACAAGCATATACTCAAGCTTTAAAGAAAGTAGAAGCATAATTAGTTGCTCATCAACAAAATCAACTTTGGTATGAAGAAAAGATTAGGTTTATGAAAATTAATTTAGATGATAAAACTGATGTGCTTACATACCATAAGAAACTATTGGCAGAAGCTGAAAAAGAAAAAGAAGAATTAAAAGCTAAAATAGAAAAATGGCACAACTCTTCTAAAAGTCTTAATATTCTGCTAAATAGTCAGATGAGTATTAAGGACAAAGATGGGCTTAGGTATGGAGATCAAATGAATAAAGGTGTTTTAAGTTTTGAAAATGAAGTTTTTGGAAGTTTATTTAACAATAGGTCTAGTGATATAGAACATAGTCCTGTGAATAATAGATATGCAGAGAGGATGCATGCAGTTCCCCCTCCAATGATAGGGATCTACATCCCTTTTGGACCTGATAAAGAAATAGATGACTCACAATTTACATATGGTCCAAAGCAATCTAAACCTAGTGAATCTGATGCTAGGAGTAGTGACTTTACTTCTTGTGAATCCAATTCAAGTGAATAAACACATGAATCTATGCCTGAATCAGTTGTCAATGAACCCAAAGTAGTAAGTCAACCTAAAGTTTAGACTGATCCTCCTATCATTGAGGAGTATGAATCAGATAGTGATGATGAACATGTGTCTCTACCCTCAAAAGAACAGGAAACACCTAGTTTTGCTAATACTATTAAGCATGTAAAAACTCCTAGGCAAACTGTTAAACAACAAAACACATGTAGTAAGTGTCCTAAGCCTAACAAAAAGGCATGTTTTGTATGTGGTAGTTTTAGCCATCTTATTAGAGATTGTTATTTCCATGAGAAAAGAATGGCTAAACAAGCTGAAGTGAACAAAAGGAAGTGTAAGAATACTGGTCAAAGGGAAAATAGACCAGTGTGGAACAATGTAAATAGAGTGAACCACCAAAAGCAATTTGTTCCTACTGCAGTACTAACTAGAACTGGAAAAATTCAAGTTAATACTACTAGAGCTAGCAGTACTAACAATGTTAATACTGTTAGAGCTAGCAGTACTAAAGATGTTAGTACTGCTAGACATAATTTTAACAGTCAGGCAATACTAACTAATGCTGACAGGAAACTTAATACTGTTAAACCTATTGTGAATAATGTTAGACCAAAAATTGTTTTTCATAAAACTTATTCACCTTTTAGAAGGCCATTTAATAGAACAACAACATCAAGAAAAAAAATTCAAATCGAAAGGTTAATACTGCTGTGGTAAAATCAGTTAGTGCTGTTGGGGGAAAATGGGAAACTACTGTTAAGACCTCAGCAGGTTGTAATTGGAGACCCAAAAGGATTTACTAGAAAAAGTCTCCAAATACAATGATGGATCAGATTCTAGAAATGGTGTTACTTTCAAAGATCCACTAGGCAGACCCAAGACAAAAATGGCTTGGGTCCCTAAGAGAATCTAATCTCTCTTATTGTATGTGCAGGATTATCCACAAAGAGCTTTAAAGAACAAAGGGATTGAAAATTGTTTCACTTTCAAAGTTCATCTAGGCACTTACTCAAGGGCCCTAAAGGGCTTGGGGAGTCCCTAAGTAGATTTAATCTCTTTTCTTTGATGTGCAGGATTATCCACACAAAACTTTACAGAACAAAAGGATTGTTGATAGTGGATGTTCCAGGCATATGACTAGAAACAAGGCCTACCTTGCTGAATATCAAGACTTTAATGGTGGCCCTGTTGCTTTTGGAGGAAGTAAAGGTTACATAATTAGTAAAGGTAAAATAAAAATAGGAAAGTTAGATTTTGAGGATGTGTTCTTTGTGAAAGAACTTCAACATTTCAATCTCTTTTATGTGTCACATATAAGTGACAAGAAGAACAAAGTTCTTTTCACTGACTCTGAATGTCTTTTTTTGTCTCTTGAATTTAAGTTACCTGATGTAAATCAAGTCTTACTTAGAATCCCTAGACAAAACAATATGTACAGTTTCAATTTAGAGAACATTGTTCCTTCATGAGGTTTAGCTTGTTTAATTGCAAAGGCCACAATTGATGAATCTAACAAATGGCATAGGAGGTTGGGTCATGTAAACTTTAAAAACTTAAACAAACTTATGAAGGGAAACCTTGTAAGAGGTTTACCTTCAAAGATTTTTCAAAATGACCACACTTGTGTTGCTTGTCAGAAAGGAAATCAACACAAGGCCTACTGTAAGGCCAAATTAGTGAGCTCTATTAGTCACTCCTTACAGCTTCTTCATATGGATTTGTTTGGACCTACATCTGTAAGGAGCTTAAACCATAAGACTTATTGCCTGGTTATCACTGATGATTTTAGCAGGTTTAGTTGGGTGTTCTTCTTAAGAACTAAGGATGAAACTAGTGGAATCCTTAAGGACTTTATAAGACAAATAGAGAACCAATTAAATTAAAAAGTTAAAACTATTAGATGTGATAATGGCACAGAATTCAAGAACAGGGATTTTATTGAATTATGTAGGTCAAAAGGGATCAAGAAGGAGTACATTAATGCCAGAACTCCGCAACAAAATGGAGTTGTTGAAAGAAAGAACAGGACCCTTATTGAGGCTGCTAGGACTATGCTAGCAGATTCATTTTTACCTAACACTTTTTGGGCTGAAGCAGTTAGTACTGCTTGTTATGTTCTTAATAGGGTATTAGTGACCAAGCCTCATAACAAGACACCTTATGAACTTGTAACTGGTAAAATACCAATCATAAGCTACATAAGACCTTTTGGGTGCCATGTGACCATCTTGAATACCATTGACCATCTGGGCAAGTTTGATGGGAAATCAGATGAAGAGTTTCTAGTTGGGTATTCTCTTTAAAGCAAGGCTTTTAGGGTATACAATTTAGAAACCAAGAGAGTTGAAGAAAACTTGCACATAACCTTTTTCGAAAATAAACCCAATATTGCAGGGAAAGGACCAACTTGGCTGTTTGATCTTGATTATTTAACTGATTCAATGAATTATCAACCTGTGAGATCAGAGAATCAAGCTAACAAACATGCAGGTCCACAATAAGCTAATCAAAATGCAGGTACAAAAGATATTTTTGATGCGGGTGATTCTGAAAAAGAAGTTGAATCTAATCAGGACTTCTTTGTACTGCCAATATGGTTTTCTTATTCTTCAACAGTCAAGAGGTCAACAGGACAGGATACAGGTAAAGCACCTAACAAACATCCTGATTTAAAGACAGATGAGAAGCCAATAGATAAGGAGGATCAAGTCTTTTTGGAAGAACTTGAAAGACTTAAGAGGCAAGAACAGGATGCTAATGATGCAGCTGAAGCTCTTAGGAAGGAGTTTGCCCAAGAAACTGAGGATTTACTTCTACAAGCAGGAGCTGCTAAAACTAGCAGTACTAACATAGTTAATACTGCTAGCACACCAGTTAGTACTGTCAGTCCTTATGATGGACTATCCTTATCTGATCCAACCAATCCTGACTAAGATGACTCATAAAATACCTGCACTTGAGGACATTTATAAAAATCCTACTGATGGTATTTTTACAAATTCATCTTATAATGATGAGGGTGCAGTGGTTGACTTCACAAATTTAGAATCTGTTGTGAATGTCAGTCCTATTCCCACATCAAGGATTAACTCTATTCATCCTTCAACTCTCATTCTTGGAGATCCACAATCAACAGTTCAAACAAGAAGTAAAGTGACTAAAAGCTCTGGAGCCCATGCTTTTGTAAGTCATATTCAAAAGCAAAGGAGAAATAATCATAAGGACATCCAGCATTGTTTATTTGCTTGTTTCTTGTCTCAAAATGAACCCAAGAAAATCTCTGAAGCACTTGAAGATGAGGAAAAAGAATTAGAATTTTTTAACTATTTTTTAATTTTTTATGAATTTCTAAAGAAAAATGAATTAACTAAAAATAAACTTTTTCTAAAAATTAAAACTAAAATTCTATTTTTATTTTTCAAAAATACTAGATTTAAAAAGAAAATTATTGTAAAAAGAATTAAAAATTTTCAACTATTTTTCTATTTTCTATGATTTATCTAAGAAAAAGAAATTACTAAAACCTATTTTAATTCCTAGAAAATACAAATTTAACTGTAAAATTAAAGAAAAATGGTTTTTATCTACTAAAAAGGTGCAGAAATTTATTGGAACAAAAATGCCCAATTTTTATAAACTAATTGAACCCTAATTTTATCAATTAAAACTAAACCCTAATTTCTTAAAACTCCTTTTGAAAATATAAAACTATTTTACTTAATACTAAAAAGACAGGGTAGAAAATGTAAGAAAAGAAAGAAAAGGGTAGGCGGGGTAACTGTCTAAAATTTACACTTATATGAAAACGAGTAACCCTATACTATTGAACAATTACAAAACAGACCCTACGATATGACTTAATTTGGCTTATCTAAAAAGTGGAAATAAGCAAAAACTTAAAACTACAAAGTTGAAGAAGAGCTTATACTCTACAACTTTAATAAAGGCACTATGAACTTTAATCCACTAGATAAGCTAGAAAATAAGCATTTTGAACTGCTTTACAGAAACTAGGTGTTGTCAATGTTAAACTGCTATACACATTGAGACTCAGAAGCCTTTAGTCAAGATGAGGAAGCTAGTATGTGGATGTACAATCTTTATAGATCAAGATTGGTTCTTTAAATGTACTTGACTGCTGCTTAGGCTGATTTTATGTATTGCAGTTTGTGCTTGTTCTAAATTCCAGGTCAATCCAAAGACTTCCCATTTAAGTGCTGTTAAGAGAATCTTTAGGTATCTAAAGGGCAAACCCAAACTGGGCCTTTGGTATCCTAGAGTGTCCTTATTTGACCTGGAGGCCTACTCAGATGGTGACTATGGCTGGATCCAAAGCAAAATCTGACAGAAATCCCACAACAAGGATGTTTGTCAATTTCTTGGCAGGAGACTTATTTCTTGGCAATGCAAAAAGCAGACCATTGTGGCTACTTTCTAACTTACAGAGGCAGAATATGTTGTTGCTGCAAATTGTTGTGGCAAGTTTTATGGATTCAAAACCAAATGTTAGACTATGGGTTTATTTTCATGAACACAAAGATCTACATTGATAATGAAAGTACAATATGCATTATAAAGAATCCAGTATATCACTCCAAAACAAAGCATATTGCCATTAGGCACCACTTCATAAGGGATGCATATGAGAAGAAACTTATCCAGGTGCTGAAAATACACACTAATGACAATGTAGCTGATCTTCTAACCAAGGCATTTGATGTTAGCAGGTTTCAGTTCTAGGTTTTACTCATTGGCATGATTAAGTCATAATTTGCATTTGTTTAATGGTAGGCAATATCTATTTGTTGTAAGTTTGTATAAGTGTTCAGTATGCAGAAGCATCTTACCATATGTTCAGATGGTAACTGAAGCACTGTGTGTGCCAAAGTTGTACTTCGTTGTTGACAATAGTTAGTAACCTGACGTCAAGTTAGTACCGTTGGGCAAAGATAGTACCGCTATAGAGACGTTGAAGAAAATACCGCCAAGGGTATAAAGTGTAAATTGAAACGGTTTCTTTGCTTTTAGGTTTACCAAACCTATATAAACCCATCTCAATTGCACAGTTCACTCACGTAATCTTTCTTAAATACTTTCTTTCATTCAATCCCTAATCTCTCACTCACCGACGATCTCCAATCATGGTTGTTCTTGAATCATGCCCTAAACATAATATGGTTGCTTATTTGGAGAAGACTGATAGGAATGCAGAGTTTCATAACATTATTGATTTTCTTACGCGAAGCTACATTCACAATGCTCTCACTGTAAGTCTAGTAGTCTCTACGTACAACATTCTTGAAACATTTGGATGTCTGCTAAAAATCCAAAATAATCAACAATGTTAGGTATATTACTGCTAAAGTAGCTGGCAAGCCTGTGTCTATCTCTGAAGCATCAATAAGAAGTGACCTTCTTTTTGATGATGCCGATGGGATAGATTCACTACCAAATCAGGCTATATTTGATGATATACAGCTCATGGGGTATGAGGGGGATCTAACTGTGTTAACATTTAACAAAGCTTTGTTTTCACCCCAATGGAGATTTCTTTTTCATACAATGAATCATTGTATTAGTTCTAAAAACACCTCTTGGGATCAAATTCCTACTAACATTGCCACTGCTGTAATTTGCTTAACATCTAATCAGAAATATAATTTTTCTAAATTAATTTTTGATGGTATGCTTAGACACTTAGATGCAAAGAAAAAGTTTGTCATGGTATCCAGTTTCTTTTAATCTTTTTAGATAAACGCTATGAATGTTACGTACCAGTACCTTTTAAAGACCAATTTCCTGTAAATGCTTTGACAAGTAAAGTTTTCTCCTTTATGGTTAAAAAGGGTAAATATTTTTCAAGGAAAGTCACACCTTTATTTGCTTCTATGTTGGTACAACCAACTGAGGATGAGGGTGCCACATCAGAAAGACCATCTAAACCACAACCTACACCCTCTCCTCCTCACCCAAGTGAAGCAAATGTTAAGCCTCAGTCTGAACCATCCCTTAGACCTTCACCTTCTACACATATTCCTGATTCTATTCCAGAGAGTTCTGGTGGGAATCATAGAGGTCAGTCATCCAGTGATAAATCCCTTTCAGGGAATGAGGGTGACATAACACTCCAAAGTGTCTATGATCTTTGTATCTCTTTGTGTACACAGGTTACAGATCAAGCCAAGGAAATAAAACACTTGAAGGCACAGATCAAGAAGCTTCAGAAGAAAGCCAAACCTGTTATTACACATCACAAAGCTTGGATGAAGAGTGTATCCTTGAAGAAAAGATTGGCAGGAAAGAAACCCAAGGAGTCTGTATCCAAACAAGGGAGGAAATCTACCAAAGCTGAACCTTCAGTCCATAAAGATCCATTATTTGATGAGCTTCCTGATGATACATTAGATTATATAGATACTGAAGATGCTCAAGATGTGGGGAGGACAAAAGATGTAGTGAATGAAGAGAAAGAGCCTGCTGATGACAAAGTTAGTACTGAAGATACACTTAGTACAGCTCAACAACAAGTTAGTACTGACAAAGAAAAAGTTAGTACTGACAGACCAAATGTTAGTACTGACAGACCAAATGTTAGTACTGACAGACCCAAAGTTAGTACCGACAAGGAAAAAGATAGTATCGTTAGCTCAGATGAAGGTACTTATGATCAAACTGAAGAAAGAAGTGCTACTCCAACCACTCCAACAACTACTCCTACATTGTTTGGAGATGATGAAACTATTGCTCAAGTTCTTCTCAACATAAGCCAAGCCAAAGCAGTTTCAAGAGAAAAGGAGAAAGGAGTAGAGCTTAAGGATGTTGAAGAGACTGAGAGACCTAGACCTACTTCAACCAGATCATTATTGACATTAAAGCCTCTTCCAAAGATTGATCCAAAAGATAAAGGGAAAAAGAAAATTGAAGAGGAAGATGAGTCTGATACTGAATCTGAAGGTATTCCTGAAGCTGAAAAGAAGTTTAAGCAACTTGCTAGGGATGAAGAGATGGCTAGAAAGGTACAAGAAGATTGGGAAGTAGAAGAAGAAATTAAAAAGCTAGCTGAAGAAGAAGCTATAAAGACTACTCTTTCAAATGAGTATGATTTTATCCAAACAAGAATTGAAGTTGATAGATTTCTAGCTCTAAGACTTCAAGATGAAGAGAGAGAGCAGTTCACTGTGGAAGAAAGAGCAATGTTTCTTCATGATATAATTGCAGCTCAAATAAGGTTTCTTGCAGAACAAAGAGCTATTGCAATCAGGAATAAACCTCCTAGAAGAACTAAGTTAAGGAATCAGATGATGACTTATTTGAAGCATGTTGGAAACAAGAAGTACTCAGGCCTGAAGAGTAAAACTTTTAAAGACATTACACGCGTTATATAGAAAAAGTGAAAAGTGTTGATGAAAGTTCACTTTGTTGGTTTTCCACTGAGGAAGAAAAAAATGATTAAGGAGATGGAATCAAAAAGGAGTAAAAGACCTAATAACAAAGAGTTTAAAAGAAGAAGTTGTTTGAAGAAACTCCAAGAAAGAGACATACAAAGTAGCCAGCTAAGTAGATGTGACAGAGTAGGGTACAAAGAAGAGGAAGGGTGGTCATATAAAGATGATTGCAAGGAAAAGGAAAAGACCTCAACCAGATGTTAATAGTGATGATGAACATAGAAAATGCCTGAAGATTGTTACATTTGAAGGTACTATGGATAGTGAAATAATGGAGAGAAAATCTGTCATTGCTAGGTTGGATAAGGTATCATCACCAGATGGGGACTATCTTGTTATCTACAGAGCAAATGGAAACTTCAGGGCATTCAACTGTTTATTGGAGGTATTGCATATATTTGATAGGCAAGATTTGTTTCACTTGTATGATTTAGTGATGGAGCAGTACTCAAAAATTACGTTAGAAGGAATTGAGTTAATTCTTTGGGGAGATTTGAAGATAATGATGGAATCAACAAGATTGGGAGATTGTTACTTGGAGATTGTATGAAGCTTGTGAAGTTTTTACATACAATAACTTAAGATAGACAGTCCATCCACATGTTAGTTGAAAAAAGATATCCTCTTTCCAAGGATTTATTGCAAAGGATGCTTGATCTTGGATTGGAGGTTGAAAGAGAAAGTACTGCTGCCCTTAATTTGATAAGATTTATTAAGCAACAGATTGATGAGAATTGATGATGTAAATGGAAATGAGAAGGGTTTGAGTGTTGGCTAACCACCACACAACAAATGGTCATCAGTTCACCATGCTTAATAGGCATAAGAACTGGCTAGTCCATAAGCAAACGGCTTGTGGTAAAGACTTCTCAAATCCGTTTATGGTTGACAATTTACCAAAAATTGTAGGGTTCTCAACTCACCTTGCTTCATGGTGAAGAGTTGGCTAGTCCAAGATCAAACAGTTCTTGGTAAAGACTACTCAAATCTGTTGATAGCTGATAGTTTGCTAAAAACTAATGGTATAACATGCACCATGTTATAGGCAAATGAGTCATTGGCTAGTCCAAAAGCAAACGGTATTTGGTAAAGACAAATCAATTCCGTTGATGGTTGACAGTTTACCAAAAAAAATGTATGGTAATTAACTCACCATATTTTTGAAATAAAGAGTGACTATACCGAGCAGAAGGCTACTGGTAAAGGAAAATCAAATCTGTTTATGGCTGGTAGTTTGCCAAAAACTACAAAGCCAACTTAGTTGGATTGTTGCTGAAAAGATGTTGCTGAAAAGACAAAGTTGCTGATGAAGATGGATAGTGTTTAAAGATCAGATCAAGATGTGTTAAAGTGTTTGGATACATCCTCCAAGAACTTAAGAAGATTAACCTGAAGAAACATGAAGTTAAAAGAGTTCAAAATCATGTTTAGGGGAGGATTGTTAGGAATTATTCATTCCTGACTTAGTACCGTTTGGTATATACTTAGTACCGATAGTTATAGTTAGTACTGACAGTACAAAGTGTTAAGTACTGCTCAGTTAGTTAGTACCGTTAGTATAAAATAGTTAGTACCGTTTAAGAGATATGTATGAGATATCATAGGAAAAGATATGTATTATCTTTTGTGCATTTTGTAAGTCTGTTAGGGTTTATCCTTGTTCTATAAAAGGAACCCTAAGGCATTAGAGAGAGAACAACAAGAACAACTCATCTCATACCACCATATCTCATAGTTAGTAATCTGTAATCACTTTAACAGATTAATAGAAATCAAAGTTTAGTTTTTCATTGTTCTTCTTAGTACTATTGTGTAGATTCCGCATATACAATTAGTATTCATAGTCAGTGTTTCTATATAGCCAATCTGTATTTATACAAGTGGGCTATCACCCTTAGCAGGCTGCAAAGATCTGTTCAGTTTAGGACTCACAGCAAGCATACAAAGGTAATAGGCAAAAAACCATCAAAAGAACTTAGGAGAAAAGGACAAAAACATATAAAAGCAAACGTCGTAAGACTAAGAGAACATAGTATATATAATAGATAAAGCGCTAGAGACAAGGGGCACGAGCATAATCAAACAAGCATAAACACAAAAACACAAATCGGCAAGGGCACCAGAAAAAAGGAAGCTAAAGGCAAGTTAACTTCTAAGATATAAATTAAATTATCATTAGATTATAGTGGATGATTAGTCTAGTTAGTTTTATATTTACCTTAGAGGTTCATTTTCCTGCAATAGTTCCTTTATTCTAATTCCTGTTATTTTGGCACTCAAAATCAGAAAATTAAAATGAGAACATGTTCTTGAATCTTTAAGGCTAAATATACTTCTGCTTCATATGTTTGCATCTTGCCTCAACTATCTAAAAGAACTAATAGCCAGTGGGTATTGAGGTTGTGGTATATCCTATATCATAACACGAGGTCGATTCTTAGATTTGGCTAGTTTCTAGAGAGAGAAACACTTGAGAGAGAATATTCTAGAGAGAGAAAGTGTTTCTTTGTAAAGTGAAAATAATATCTAGCTTACCTCTTCCAAAGTTGGAAGAGGCTATATATAGTACTTACAATATACCGGGTATTCGTACCCGACTTAAAACCGAAAAACGTACTATTAACTATTAAACTACGAGCTATAATAAACAGTAAAATACACGGGGTGACCGAGTCTTTTTCTAATATCTAACAATCTCCCCCTAAGGGAGGTCACCCCTGAAAATACCAAACTTTTAATCACTTCAGTCTTTAGCTCGTAGACATTTGATCTCTTGTATATTTGGGATAGTAATCTTTTGATTCATCTTACGCTTGTCTTTAACTATGATCTTGAGCTTTCTTGAGATCATCGCCCAAACATAATCTTACAGGTGCTGCTGCTGGAGCAGGGTTATTCAGGTATCTTGCTCAAATGAACTAAAACTGGTATCTCCTCGAGATATGAGTAGATAAATAATATAAACTTATAACGCATTTTTAGCGAGTTTATAACCGGGGTATTTATGCATAGATGGTCTATTCAAGGGAGTTTATATTTATGCGTGTCCATGAAGTTTAACTCTTTACTTGACAGGCTGCTACCAGAAGCTGTTTTTACACAGGTTTCGCTGCTCAAAGGAACTTTGCTGAGGTAATCTCCTATTCGTTACACTTGTTTTCAGATGCCATTAATAAAAAAATAAGTATACTTTTATTTGCGTCTCCATATGGGCATGACTGTTCTGTGTGATAATTAACTGAAGTTTTATAATGACAGGTAATAGCAAAGGGAGAAGCTCAGGGAATGGTTAGCAAATCTATTGG
>BQNB010053259.1:0-40101 GCA_026074375.1 Tanacetum coccineum | reverse complement strand
GGAACAAAGACAACATGTCATACAACCTCATGTCATCACTAGGAACGATGTAAAATCCAAAACAAATGCTTTCTCTCCTAAAGACGTTGAAAGCACTACTAGAACGAGAAGACCACAACCTAGGAACAATCCTAAGAGTGATAAAGTCCCTTTTAAGTCTAAGAGTAGTTGCCTCTCGAGTAATTTAGAGAAAATAGAAGAAAACCATAGGAATTTACAGTCTTCTTCGAATCAGAAACATACGTCATTTGCATGTAATAACAAAAGTGCTAATATTTCAAAAAGTGCAGATCAAAAGAAACATAAGGCAAAAGTTTGGAAACCTAAAAAGGTAGGGTCCAAAGAAAGACTTGCTTCACCTAAGCCTAGTACACCTAGATCTTGCCTTAGGTGGTCACCAACTGGAAGAATGTTTGACCTTAAAGGAAAAATAATTGCTACCAGTGAATCCGTGTGTCAATCTGACTGCTTTAAAGGTGATAATGCATGTACTTCTAACTCTCAGGTACCTATAAGCAAATGGTTTCCAAATTCAACTTTCTCTATGACAGGTTGTCACAATTGGTTTGATACTCTGCTAATTCCATTGCTTTCCGAGTATAAATCGATAGACAAAGAAAATCATGGAGACAATGAATGTGACATATGATGAGCTTTCAGTAATGGTTTGTTATTAAATATCAGATAACAACCGGTCTTTAAAGAAAAGGAAAGTGTACGTGTCAGTGCATTTATCCTTGCCAACGAAAAAAGAAATCTTTTCGGTCATGAGCTAATATAACAAAACATTCCAAGTTTTGAGCTCATGGTAATGGCTTGTAATCAAATGTCAGATTGCAACCCGATCTTCAAATAAAAGGAAAATATACGTGTTAGTGCGTTTATCCTTAACAACGAAAAGAGAAATCTTTTCGGTCTTGAGCTAGTATCGAAACATTCAAAGTTTGTTAGCTCAAGTCAATGGCTTATGTATAATTCAGTACATAACCGGGTCCTCAAAGAAAAGGGGAGTGTACGTTTCAGTGCGCTTTACCTTAAAAGGAAGAGAAATCTTCTTGTTTTCACTTCAGTAGATATGATATTCATGACGTCAATGATTAATCATGTAATAATTATTATGATGGAATTATGGTTTTATAAAATCTGTAAATTAATGATGTTTAAACATATTGCAATAATTAGGGTTTAATTAAGATCATATGGGTGTATTCGTTAGAGTTTAGATCGCGTTAAAACTTGATTTAGATTATGACAGAATTTAGGGCTGTGTTGTTCGGCTAATATCTCAATGATGAGAATAGCTTTTGTTAAGTTTCCAGTGTCTATCATGTAGCTCAGAGAGTCTAGTTTCCAGAACATCTGGCCTCGAAAGTGTTTAAGGTCGGGAAGTCATTCAAATATTTGTTACGAGAAAAGTTGTCAAAGCAGTAAATTCGGGTCAGATTTAGGTTAGGTTACGAGGTGTTAAATCCCCACATAAAATTTAAATTAGGATTAGCCAACCTACAGGAGTTTAGTTCTATGTGTCTATTAAAAATCCCCTAAAGAAGAGCTTCTGATTTGGAGTCTAAGTATGGTTTTTAGGTACAAACATTTTAGTTGGCGATCAGATCCGAAACTGAGTATTTAAAAGTTTGATTTTATTTGGGGCACCTAAGAGTGGAAATAAATTAGTGGAAAAATCATGGAGTTAGTAGACTCATGGTATTAAACCTGTGATTTTTGGTAAAATTTATAAAGCTCAGTAGGTATGGTTTAGAAAATAGTAAAGTGAGGTCAAAATTATGCGTTTTCGGGTAAAGTGTAAGACTTTGGAAAAGTGTGTAAACATGTTGGTTAAGGTTGGGCATGGTGTCGTGGTGACCCATGAGGGTAATTAAACACCTTAGATATCCATCATATGATTGTTACAAGGGCATAAGCAATTGTATGTTATGTGCTACTTGCTATTGTGATATGGATCGTGGGACACGTTCCGTTCCCTTGTTTGTTATGCTTGAGCGTGACCGTCTCAAGGCATTGTTGGATTGTTAGTGGTGAGCGTGACCGTCTCATTGCATGTGTATGTTGTTGGAAAGTCTTTGCCTACTTTGTGGGTAAGATCCTTGGAGGTGATCAACTCCTTGTGATATTGTGTGGATACAGTACCAAGAGTGGGGAGAATAGTGATTAAAATGTGATACGAATACAGATTAATAACGGATAACGATCTTCAAATCCTATAAGTGCATTCCCAAACCTCATGCATGTGCATGCAACTCTTTCATAACATGGTGCATGAATGTGTAGGGGGGAGCTTTTAGTACAACTCTGGAAACACGTCAATGGGAGTCTTAAAATGATTTCTTATCGTACGTTGATTGATTTTACTATACAATGGTTTTATGGAGATCTTCATAGCAATAAACCCAAAGACACGACCAACTATTGTTTTTCGTCAAAGGAGTTACGATAAGGGCGGCGTCTGAAGGTATAAATTCGTGTCTTTGATCAGCCAGAACCGGAGAGACTTCTACCCAGGGAACGCGCTCCATTAGTTAGAGTACGCAAAAGTCCCTAGTATGATTGACACAAAAGGAGTACAAGTGAGAATAAGGCGAATAGTGCTGACTGATGATGAAAGAGCTAGTGTTCCAGGAACAAACCCACAAGGTACTAGTTGATGAAGTCACAGTAAGATCTACTGAAGGGTTTAAGATTCGAAAAAGCAATTGTAAGGGATCAAGGTGAAAACGAAAGAACCTCCATACAAACCACTAGAGCAGACCCGGTCAATAGCACATGATCTATCGGTACAATCACAAAATGATTTGATATAGAAGACGTGACACTCAATGGAGCCCATGATGCAATGTAACAACCCTCCCTAGCCACTCAAAAATCTCTTAAAAGATTTCTGTTTTTCATTTCTCTCCATCAGAGATCAACACGTTTCTTTCTTCTATCCGGCATTCTCATTTCGGAGTCGTTGATATTGAAAAAGGTGGACGTCCGCATCCTGCCTCCGAATGACACCAAATACCAACATGTGCACTATAGAGTTCATAAGCCAACGTAGATCCAACAAAAATCTCACAAGGACACAAATGACCAATATAAGCAGAAATTTCGATACTCTATCATTAAACAATCTATCTGGGTATCATAAGTCCACACTGCATTAATCCTTGTAAATTGCCAAAACATCAGAGTGATACTCTTTAGTATTTTACATTGCGAGGAGGCGCGAAAACCTGTAATGGTGTTGTGAATTGCGCCAATCGTAAAGACATTACCTGGATAAGTCTTTGCCTTTCGTACTTTTACTCATCCCTACCCTCCTTTACTTGACCTCTTACTACTGATCCCCTCTGCTGCTTTCCCCTCTCCTTCGCGATATACTCCTACCCTTTGTGTACAACCCTCTGCCGTTTTGTACCGCGTTTTCCTAACTCCCACCCACCTGTAATTGTTTCTTTCTAGTTACTTACATAACTACTCATCCTAGGGGAGTCTTAATCATTTTGCTGCTCTCTCTTCTCGCTTCTGCGCTTCACTTATAAGCGATTTGGATCCTTCACTATCCCCTCTCTCCTCCTAATTCTTCTTGAGTACTTCTTGTGCTAGCCTCCTCACCTTCCCTCCTGACCGCAAATTTCTTGCTACTCCCCTGTCAATTGCATTATAAGCCTTACTTTCCACACTTACCTTAGCCTTCCTTCTTCCAATGATCCCCGGCTAATCTCCCTCAAACAACTATTACATCTGACCCTACCTACCTAGCCTCACTATCTCTCTAACCTCCGTTACTTCTTTATTCCGTCTTTATTATGCAGATATACTATCTACTGCCGTTATACTCTATTATCAGACCTCTCCCCCTCTCTCCGCCATCCTACTTCCTTCTTTTCTTCTTCTTCCCCCCCCTTATTCTACTCTTGCCTCTACTACCTTCCTCCTTACCCTGCCTCCGCTCTACTCTTCCTCTCCTTAGATTCCTTGTTTGCTCTACTTTTGTCTTCCCTTTCTCTCTCTTTTCTTCCTTGAAGTAAAAATGAATCAAGTTTTGAATGAAAATGAACGACTCTTGGAACAAGTACTAAGCAAAGATATTGTGAACATACTTATGAATTCATCTGTGTATAATGCTTCTTTGAATGTGCATGAATGTGAAAAGTGTCTCAAACTTGAGACTGAGCTTCAAAAGGATTTCGTTGAAAAAGAGATTTCCGGTAACTTGTTCAAAAGTTTTACCACACTTGAAAAACATTGCATCTCTTTAGAAGTTGATACTCAACTTAATCAGGAAATTTTTCAAAGAGACAACTTTGTTTCAAATCAAAGTGCTCCAAGTTTTGATCAATTGTTTGAATTAAATGAATTGAAAGCTCAGTCCCAAGAGAAAGACACGGTCATAAAGAAGTTGAAAGAGATAATTAAATCTCTAAGTGGAAAAATGAATGAGGATAAGATTAAACAGGAATTAGATGAGATTGAAACAATAAATATAGAATTGGATCATAGGGTGTCAAAGCTTATTACTGAGAATGAGCATTTGAAACAGACCTATAAGCAACTTTATGACTCGATTAAACCAGCACGTATTCGATCAAAAGAACAATATGATGATTTAATTAATAAAGTCAATCTAAAGTCTGTGGAAATCTCTGATTTAAATGCTAGTCTTCAGGAAATTTTTTTGGTAATTACAGCTCTCAAGGATGATTTAAGGAAACTTAAAGGAAAAGCTCTAGTTGATAATGCTGGTACAAAACACACTATTGATCTAAAGATGCTTAAGATAGATGTGGAACCAATAACCCCTAAATTGTTGAATAATAAGACAGCTCACTCTGCCGATATTAAGCACACTTAGGAAGAAGCTGCAGTTCTTTGGGATCTAGTTGAACATGTTAGAGCAAATTATCCACTAGATCATCCCTTAAAATCTGCCTATAGGTATACTAAACGAATTCAGGACTTGCTTACAAACATCAGTAAAACCTGCCCTAGTATCAACAATACTGGTGAAAAATTAGTGGCTGTCACCCCAAAGAACAAGGACAAAAGAGTTAGATTTACTGAGCCAGTCACATCCTCAGGAAACACAAAAACAACCTCTTCATCAAACCTAGTTTCTAACAAAGATGCGTTGTCTTCTACAGGAGTAAGACCATCTAGTAGTGCTAGCGGATCACAGTCTTCAGGCAATACCAAGAAAGATAAGATTCAGCGACCATCAAGTAGTACTCTGAAGAATAATGTAGAAGCCCACCCCAGGACAGTTAAATCTAGTTTGAAAAATAAGAATATTGTTGTTGAACCTAAAAGAACTGCAAATGTGCAGCATTCCAAGCTTAATGCGAATTCTAAACCTTTATGTGTGAAGTGTAATGGTTGCATGCTTTTTGATAATCATGATTTGTGTGTTCTTGATTTTTATCAATAATGTGAATGCTCGTGTAAAATCTAAATCTGTTAAGAAAAGCTCAAAGAGAAAAGTTTAGAAACAAACAGGAAAGGTGTTTACAAATATTGGATACATTTGGAGACCTACTGGATGGACCTTCACTATAGTAGGAAATGCGTACCCTTTAACTAGGATTACCACCACTGCTGAAGTGCCCCTTAGGAAACCAACTACTCTAGAAAGTGATACACCTAAGCCTGTGATAACATTGGTTTACTCCAGGAAACCAAAGAAATCTAAAACTAATGTTCCTGTTAGCAAACCTAAGAATATTAAATCATTATCTGTTAACAAAAAGGAACCCATTAAATCTTGGGGATCCATAGTTTCTGATGTTCTATCTTCTTCTCTTGATGAATGCAGGTCGTCCAAATTATTCTCTGGTATTTGTACTCCGACTGCTCCAAGCATATAACTAGAGATCGCTCTTAGCTCACCAATTTCGTCAGTAAGTTCCTTGGTACGGTTAAATTCAAAAATGACCAAATTGTAAAGATTATGGAATATGGCGACTACACAGTTGGTAATGTTACTATTTTAAGGGTTTATTATGTGGAAGGTCTTGGACACAATCTATTCTCAGTCGGCCAGTTTTGTGACTCTGATCTAGAAGTAGCATTCAGGAAACACACCTACTTCGTTCGTAACCTTGAAGGTGTTGATCTAATCTCAGGATCTCGAGACACTAATTTGTATACTTTGTCATTTCGGGATATGAAAGCGTCTACTCTAATTTGTCTCCTGTCAAAGGCCTCAAAGACTAAGTTATGGTTATGGCACCGTCGGTTGTCTCATTTAAACTTTGGCGTTATTAATCACTTGGCTCGACATGGTATCGTTCGTGGTATCCCTAAGCTCAAGTATGAAAAGGATCATCTTTGTTCCGCATGTGCTACGGGTAAAAGCAAGAAACAGTCACATACACCCAAATCTGAGGATTCCAACCAAGAGAAGCTATATCTTTTGCATATGGATTTGTGTGGAGCTATGCGTGTTAAAAGTGTAAATGGGAAACGATATATCTTGGTGATCGTCGATGATTACTCTCGATTTACTTGGGTAAAGTTCTTAACATCAAAGGATGAAGCTCCGACATTTATCATCAAATTTCTGAAAATGATTCAAGTGCGGCTTAATGTTCCTGTCAGAAAGATAAGAACCGATAATGGAACTGAGTTTGTTAATCAGACTCTACGAGAGTACTATGAAGAGGTTTCGCATCTCTCATGAAACATTAGTAGCGAGAACTCCATAACAGAATGGTGTTGTTGAAAGGTGAAATTGTACACTGGTTGAAGCAGCTCAAACTATGTTAATCTTCTCACAAGCTTTGTTATTCTTATAGGCAGAAGCAGTGGCAACCGCTTGTTATACCCAAAACCGTTCTCTTCTTCGCCGTCGTCACGGTAAAACACCATATGAGCTCTTACATGATAAAAAATCTGATTTGTCTTATCTCCATGTTTTTAGTGCCCTATGTTATCCAAATAACGACACTGAGAATTTGGGGAAGCTACAAGCAAAGGCAAATATAGGAATTTTTATTGGATATGCTCCCTCTAAGAAAGCTTTCCGAATTTACAACCTCCGTACACGACGAATCTTGGAAACCATCCATGTAGATTTTGATGAGCTGACTGCGATGGCTTCTGAACAACACGGTTCAAGACCCGCGCTTCAAGAAATGACTCCTGATACACCCAGTACATGACTCGATCCAAACTCTCCTCCTCTAGCACTTTTTGTTCCACCATCTAGAGATGCATATGATCTATTGTTTCAACCTGTTTTTGATGAATTGCTCATTCTACCAGCGATCGTTGTTTCACCAGACCCTGCAGTTATTGATCCATCCCCTGAAGTCGTGGCTCTAGTCAATGATGATTCAACTAGCACACCTTTGTCTACTACCATTGATCAAGATGCACCATCGCCAAGTAATTCTCAATATGAACCTGAACCATCCTATGTAATTCCTACAAGTACTAAAGGAGATGATCATGACATTGAATTCACACATATAGATAATGATCCGTACTTTGGTATTCCAATTCTAGAAGTTCCTTCTGATCAATCTTCATCAACGGATATTATTCATACAATTGTGCATCCCGGTCACCAAATTTCTGAACACAATAGAAAATGGACTAAGGATCATCCACTTGAAAATATAATCAGTGAACTCGCTAGACCAGTTTCCATAAGGCTGCAATTACATGAGCAAGCTCTTTTCTGTTACTATGATGCTTTCCTCACTGTTGTTGAACCCAAGACGTATAAAGATGCTTTGACTCAATTCTACTGGATCGAAGCAATGCAAGAAGAGCTCAATGAGTTCGAACGCCTTAGAGTATGGGAGCTCGTACCCCGACCAGATAAAGTTATGGTTATTACTTTGAAGTGGATCTACAAAGTGAAGCTAGACCAACTAGGAGGTATTCTAAAGAGCAAATATCAGTTAGTGGCTTGTGGTTACCGTCAAGAAGAGGGAATTGATTTTGAAGAGTCTTTTGCTTCGGTTGCAAGATTAGAGGCTATAAGGATTTTCTCACGTTTTCTGTTCACATGAACCTGGTCATCTACCAAATGGATGTGAAGACTGTGTTTCTGAATGGTAATCTGCGGGAAGAGGTTTATGTTAGCCAGCCGGACGGGTTTGTGGATCCAGATAACCCCAATCATGTGTACAAGCTGAAGAAAGCTCTTTATGGGTTGAAACAAGCTCCATACGCGTGGTATGACATGTTGTCTTCGTTCCTGACATCCCAAGACTTCTCCAAAGCTAGATCCTACTATGTTCATCCGTAGGAAAGGTAAGGAATTACTTCTGGTACAAATATATGTAAATGATATTATCTTTGCTGCATCTACATCTGAACTTTGTGACTTATTTGCTAAAATCATGTGTTCAAAATGTAAGATGTCAATGATGGGCAAAATCATATTTTTCTTAGGACTACAGATTTCTTAAAGTCCCAGAGGCATCTTTATTAACCAGTCAAAATATGCCCTTGAATCTTTAAAGAAATACGGTTTTGACTCTTGTGATACTCCCATGGTGGGGAAATCCAAACTGGATGAGGATAAAGAAGGGAAAGCCGTTGATCCGTTACACTATCGTGGCATGATTGGAACCCTCCTTTATCTTACAGCCAGTAGACATGGCCTACAATTTTCTATATGCATGTGTGCCCGGTATCAGGCTCGGCCTACCGAAAAGCACTTACATGCGGTCAAAAAGGTCTTTTGGTATCTAAGAGGAATCGTCAATCGGGGACTATGGTATCTGAAGGATTCTTCGATTGCACTAACATCATTTGCAGATGCGGATCATGCTGGTTGTCAAGATACACGCCGTAGCACATCTGGTAGTATGCAGTTCCTAGGAGATAGACTTGTAAGCTGGTCGTCAAAAAGGCAAAAAAGTGCTGAGATATCTAGTACGGAAGATGAATACATTACTTTGTCGGGCTGTTGGTGCTCAAATCCTTTGGATGAGGATCATATCTTAACGTCTATGTTTGGTTTTCATATAATATTCGCCATTGTATGTGATTACATATGCGCACTATGGCCCTGTGGCATGAATCAACGGTCATCATTCCAGAGCAAATTTAGAGGTGGCTTTAGGGTAGGAGTAGGGGGGGCGGGTTCGGTGTGGAAAGGTTGGGGGTCTGGTTTTACGCCTTAAAGTTCAGGTCACTGGGGATATTTGCGGGGCTGCGAGGTGCTACCTGTATAATGGGGTATCAGATCAGACCGTAACCTGTACCTGTGATACAAGGGTGTAGAGTAGGGGGCGTGGTGGGGGGGTTAGTGGGTTGACAGGGGCGGAGGTGGGGGGGGGGGGGAGGGGGGGTTGTGGGGGGGGGGAGGGTGGCGTTGTTTTTAGGGGAAGGGGGTGCGGGGTGGGGGGGGGGGGGGGTTGGGTGGTGGGGGGGGGGTGTGGGGGTGGGAGGGGGGGGGGGGGGGGGGGCTGGGTGGGGGGTGGGGGTGGGTGGGAGGTTGGTGGGGTTGGAGGGCGGGGGGTGGGGGGGGGGGGGGGGGGTTGGGGGGGAGACGGGCTGGTGGGAGGTGGGGAGGAGGTTGGCTGGCGGGGTGGGGGGGGGAGGGGGGTTCGGGGGGGGGTGAGTGGCTGGAGTGGGGGGGAGGGGGGGGGGTGGCGAGTGGGGGAGGGGGAGTGGAAGGGGGGGCGGGGGTGGGCTGGCGGCTGGTTTGGGTTCGGGTGGGTTGTGGGGGGGCTTGTGGGGGGCTTCGTGGTGGAGGGGGGGGGGGGAGGTACGGGGGGGTAGGAGGGGTGGGGGAAGGGTGAGGGGGGGGGGGGGGGCGGGGTGGGTTTTTTTGGGGGAGGGGTGAGGGTGGAGGGGTTGGGGGGGGGGGTGGGGCGGGGGGGGGGTATGCGGGGGGGGGGGGGTGTGTGGGTTGTTAGTATTTCTAATTATTTTGTTAAAGAGGGGTAAATGGGTTTCGGGATTGACCCATTTACCCGGATTCTTTATATATAAAACTTTCACATTTACACGGACTAAACATGTTAAATAGGTTTGTGGGTCGACTCGTTTAACCTATTCAACCAATATAATAAAATATAAATAATTTTAAATTTAAGAAAAAATCTTAAACGGGTTGGCGGGTCGACCTGATTAATTTATTCTCAACCCGAACCTGACCTGTTTAAAAAATGGGTTAGATATGTCGACCCAAACCTAACCCAAACATATTTAGATTCAACCCGAACCTGTTAATTTTCGTGTCGGTTTCAGGTCGGGTTTCGTGTCGGGTCAGAAATTGCCACCCCTAGATCAAATCATATAGACATCAGATTTCACTTTATCAAGGAGCATGTTGAGAATGAGGTGATCGAACTTTACTTTGTCAATACGGAGTATCAACTGGCGGACATCTTCACTAAAGCTCTTGGCCGAGAAAGAATTGAATTTCTGATCAACAAGCTAGGAATGCGGAGTTTTACGCCGGAGACTCTAAAACAATTAGCAGATGAAGTTGATGAATAGTGGTGGTACCTATTCACATATCCTGTATCATATGTATATACATAAAACCATAAAAACCAAAAAGATTTTTCATTTTTAGAAAACTTTTATAAAAACAAAATACAAAAATATAAAATCTATAAAACCAAAGAAAAAATCCAAAAAATCCAAAAAAATATAAAAATATGTATCTCGGGCATGTCTTTTGAAAATCGATAACATTTACGGTCTTAGAAAAATGATACGAGGTTGTAAATGAAGTTCGAGCAGAAGTTTTAACTGCTTTCAAAACATGCCCACATGGCTTGCTATTATTTTCGATAGTAACCCGGTCTTCATCTTCAAGGCAAGTATGTCGTCAAAAAGATAACTTGACCTCATAACGGAAAATTTATTTTTCTCGGGAATGAATTACTTTATATTTATTCAAAGGCTTGTGTTTACTTTGCAACACAACCCGTGCTTTCTATATTCCATAAGTGCACGTGTCAGAGCGCTTATGTGTCAAAATAAGAGAAATCTTAATTTTATTGGTAAAAGTTGTCTTCACAATGAATCAGTGTTTTCAGTAATCACAAAAAGATTTTCAAAGACAATTCGACCACTCACACAATGACTACAGCTCTTTAAATAGAAAACGGGTCATTATTTGAGGGTGAGAAAACGTCAACAAATAATCTTTTAAAAAGGTCTTTCAAAATAAGTCACGGAATAAACGGATAAAGGTTTTGATAATGACGGATCACAATTTTAAGGGGAGTTAATTTATATTAACTATAAGAGCTTTAGATGTCATTTATTTCAAACTTTAGGGACTTATTTGCAATTTAAGACTTAGTTGATTCTCACGAGATAGATTTAAGCTTATCAATTCTTCGAACACAATCTCTAGTATATGTGCGTACTAGGTTTTGCTGATTCCGAGGTATCGAAACCAGCAAAGGGGAAGGAATAGATATGCAAGAAAGGTAATGAGTACACATGATAGAATTCATACCCTATTCTCATTTTAGGTCATTCCAGAAAGATAAATGTCATAACCGCAGAGAAAATTAGTGTTTAACTTGTTACTTTCGGGTGCACTATTTTAACTACATAGGGGTAGAGATATCTTGTGATTTCAAGTATGCGTCATTTAAGTATGGGGAAGTGTTGTAAGAAGAATTATTCTAAGTGTGAGAAGATTGATTTTTGATAATAAATGTTTCCTTTAACGATTAATCATTAAGCTTATTTTTTTAAAAGAGAGTAGAATTAGTTGACCAAAGAGGTACACATAGGTTTGATAAGTATGATGATTCCTTAAGTTAGTCAGTATTCTGCAGAAAGAAATGAGTACATTTGAGACTTAGTTGACTTAGGTGTTTTCATTTCGACTACTTATAGGGAATAATTGTGACATTCGGGACTTAGTTGACTTTGGTATTTCAATTTATATCATCAATATCATGTAACGAGAAATACGGACATCCAGGACTTAATTGACTTTGGTGTTACGGTTTCAAATTAATTGTGTACTTCGGATATTTGGGCTTTATACATCAAGACTGCTTGATGCGGCTTGCACACCTGCTTTGAATCTACTCAAGAAAGGATTGCTGATTTGGGGGGAAGCTAAGACAACTTCCATAAGGAGATTATCGAGAAGGACTACAGATTGTTGTCGTGGATAGAATGACTTTATCATTTTTGGTTTGAAGATATTCAGGTCCTGTCTCATACATAGTCTTGTGAATATATATATATATGTAGTGTAGACTTGAAAATGGTGAATATAAGTAGTGCTCGAGAACAAATTTTTAAGAATTTCTTAGTAAATTCAAAATCTTTCAAAATTATCGTACTCAGCACTATCTTATATACCCTCAAATATTAAGAGGGGGCATTAAAATGTTCCTTATATGGCTTGTGAATAATTGGAACATTTCTCTCCTCGTAAGCATAAATTTTAATCTTTTGATATCCAAAATATCAATAGACTTGACATTTTTGATAAGGGGAGAAAATGTGATTAAAATATATGGCTAATGATGTGATTTGTAAGATTTCAAGTGTACACTATCCCATATATGTGCTAAACTCTTTCGATTAATCGATGCACATATGAAGGGGGAGCAAATGGTTACATGATTGGCAGAAATGTGGAAGTACCAAAGACCGACCATTTATATTACTGTATTGGAGTTATAAGGTGGTTAAGTTTAGGTATTCATTCCCATGATCCAGCCAAAACCAGAGGGATCTACCCAGGGATATTCCACTAGATAGTGTAGTAGTCCTTAGGTATGAAAAAAGGAGTAAAAGTGAGAATAAGGGAAAAGTGCCGACTGAGATAGAGCTAGTATTGGAACAAACTCAACAAGGTACTTTTATGAAGTCTCGTAATACCGCTGAAAGGTTGTAAGAATTAAAAATAAAGTTAAGATAAATGGTGAAAAGAAAAGAAGCCCTCTTTAACCACTGGCAGAAACTGGGGTCAATACATCTGCTGTCAAGAATCACAAAGATGATTGTTGACTTGAAGCGGACATCAGACCTAGTGATGCAATGCACAACCCTTCATAGCCACTCAGTATCTCCTCAAAATATTTCTGTTTTCATTTCTCACAGAGATTACAACACGCATTTTCAATCAGACTTCACACTCCGAGTTAGTTGTATGAAAAAGGGCAGTCTGCTCCTAGCCTCCAATCACTAAAACCAAAGTGCACTATTAAGTCTATAAGCTAAAAGAGATCATCCATAAATCTCATAGGAACACTTGTCAAAATTATGTTTGCTATCTTTTCACACCAAGATGTGAATAACTAGAATAATATAAAGAGTCCTACGCATTAATCTTCGTGATTTTGCCCAGAAACACAGAGTGATACTCAAGTAATCAAGTGCGAAGAATGGAAATCTGCTTGATCCAACATCAAACAAGCTCATGTTAGGTGACTTGTGCGATTCATTAATGAATCAAACTTTGACAACTGGAAAGAATTACAAGGCGATTCAACAAGAATCAAACTTGTTCTTACGTATATGAATTGACGATTGATGATTAACTTTTGAAAGATTAACACTCTCGATGTGTCACAAAACTACTTAAGTAAGTGACACGTCGATTGATTTTCAATCAATTTTTATTTCCAATGTGAGATAGTAAACTTGTTGGTTTTCACTCTATCGTGTTGTCTGCTTTTAAGACGTTCGTTAATGAGAACAGGCTGAGTATGATGAATCAAATACATATGTGTTAGAAAGATTCGATACTTTTCTTTTGGAATCCACTCAAAGGAGATTCTTTCTAAATTGAATCTTACCCTGATCACATCCAAATCCTCAGAGGATTTAAAGTTACTCTAACAAACACGGGCGAATTAGAAAACCATATTGTCCCCCCTATTTATTGTAACTGTATTAATGCAGTATACTTAAAAATTGGAGGTGAAGGTACCTGGTTCTAGCTGACTCACATATTCATAGCCACATGCTCATACCCGACCAACAAATATAAAGACATCATGAAATATCAAGTACATGTTTCAAGACTTCCGCTACTCTGATAAGAACGTCTTTCTCGAAGTGACGAAGTGTTAAAGATAAAGAACTTTAATAAAAAATTCACCTTTAAGCTTTTCAAGTTTAAACAAATCAAGAATGGTATGAGCATGTTTGGTCCAAAAGTTACAATTCACAAGATTGGCAAATTTACAAGAGTGCAAAAAAAAGATTATGCTTGGTTATGATCCAAGGTGCTCAATATCACATATTCAACATACAATCAAGCTAAAGGAACAATCTCAATCCTAAAGTCAATGATCCACGTACGCCATACTTCACAAGAAAAGGAAAAGACAAAAGAAGTCATACTAGCACAAAGATTGAAGACTCAGCATAGTATGATAGGTTTAAGATTTTGGTAACTGGAAGTGACCCGTTCTTGAAGGGGAGATTGTTAGGAATAAACAAAAATCCTAGAAAGTATCAGGTCCACTCCATAGATAATTGCCGTATACACCTCGTTAAGTATTAATTGGAACCAAAGTAAGCCAAGTTAGTAAAATCCCATGTAAAGCCTGGAAGGCCCACCATAGCTACCCCAATAAGGATATTTATATACACCTCTTCAAGCCGTTGAGAGGTGGTTGGTTTTGTTCATTATTTAAACACACTCAATGCAAATTTCTCACTATCTTTACTTTCTCTCTCTAAAATGTTTAATCCAACCACTTCCTCTCACCTCAAAACCACTTCCTTCTCAACCTGTATGTTATAAAGATATCTGTCACTGATTCTTCGCAAGATGAATAGTCACCTCTGGTATCAACAATACAAAACACTCTTTGTCTAGGCTTTGTCTAACTCTTCTAAAAATTCTTCAACCATACAAACTCTTTGCCAGCCTCTGCAATAGCCATATACTCGGCTTACGTAGTTGACATAGCGACACACTTCTGAATTTTAGACATCTAACTAACTGTTGTACCACCTACTGTGAAACATAACCCTTAGTACTATTGCCTGAATCTAAGCAACCTATATAGTCTGAATCGGAGAATCCTTCCAAGACAACCCATTTATCTGTTTGAAACAATGGTATGCCTTCCGAATACCTTTCAGTAGCGTAGAACCACTTGAACAGCTTACCCAATGCTCCCTACCTGGGTTAGAACATGAATCTTCTAACAACAACCCACTGAATGACTATATCCTAGCCTTTGGATACACATGCCAACTGCTGAAGCATAAGGAACCTTAGCCATTCTTTTTCTAGAAGCCTCCGTCTTGGGTGCTTGTTGCTTACTAAGCTTAAATTGTTCTCCTAAAGGCTGACATCTAGTCTCTGCATCCTTCATAATAAACTTCTCTAAAACTTTCCCTATGTATTTCTCCTGGATACCTTAGAGTACCCCTTTGTTTTATCTCTAACTGATGCTCATGCCTAGAATCTCTTCACAGAGCTACAATCCTTCATCTCGAATTCTTAAAGACAACTTCTCTTGAGCTTCTTGATCTCTACTATGCGAAAACCCTGCTACCAACATGTCATCAGCGAAATAACACAGTAATATAATAGAGGGCGAACCACTGTCCATAGCACATCTCCTTGACCCTGCCCTCTTCATAAAACTATCAACACTTAAGTACCTTCTGTCTTGGTTTTTTACTTAATCTGTACATACATTTCTTCTACTTGCACACGAGGATTTCTTCTGTCCCTGCTACTGAAAACCCTTTGGTTAACCATGTAGGTGTCACTTCATCAAGTCACAATATAAAGAAGGCTGTCTTAAATCAAATTGCTTCTAATGCAAGTCTTCTGAGGCTACCATACTCAAGACGAACCTTAAACTAATATTGTAGTCATCTTCATAACTAGAGAGAAGATCTCATTCTAGTCTACCCTCGTTTCTATTGAAAACCCTTAACTACCAATCGAGCCTTGTAGTTTTTGTTGTCATCCTACTCATCTTTAACCTTGAACACCCACTTGCTCTTTAATGCTTTCTTTCCTGCTAGTAATCTGACTAAGGACCAAAGGGTTTTTTTTTCTATTTCTTTTTTAAGTGAGACTATCTCTTCATTAATAGCCTTCTTCTACTGTAAGGATTCTTTGCTACTCAAGGCTTCGGAATAAGACTCTGGTTCACCATTATTTGTCAGTAGAAAATAGTTTAATGATGGAGAGTACCTTACCAAAGCCATGGACTCTCTATTGGACCTTCATACATGTGGAGTCTCAGAGCCTCCCACCTCAGAGGATGCTTCATCTTTAGAGTCTTCTTTATCTGATCTTCCACTATCCTCGAAGCTTCTATTATTTTTAGATCCCTCACTCATATCTAAGCTCCCACCTGGGCTCTAGGTGATTTCATAACTCAACCCATGCTCTACAACGATGATATTATTTACAAGGTTATCTAGACCGTCTTTCAACACCACTTGACCCTTCTGATTTGGTTTCGTTAAGTTACTAGAATCTGTTGCAGCCTTGGCTCCATATAAGATCCTTCATAAGAATGTACAATCTCTGCTTCATACGACCGTGTGTCCCTAATCATCCCAAAAGTGATATCCTATCTCAATCTGCTCCATAGCCTATAAATGCGCACTTCATAACTTGCATCTTATCAAATCTCTTGTAACATATTTCACCATAAAGTAGAGTCACACCCAAATCCCTTTTAGTGTGCGCAGAGACGAATTTTCCTTCTCCTTGCCATTCCCTCATCTGGATAGCGAAACCCAAAAGGTACGGGAGTTTCGTGATTAATTAAGTAAGCTATCATATAAACAAATCTTCCCAAAACATCTTTGGGTGCCATGCATGAAGCCTCATAATCTTCACTCTACAGTCATTAAGTGTCCGGGTTATTCTTCAGCAACTACGATCTGTTGAGGTTATTTCTGTGACTGTCCTTAATCAACCTAGTCCCGTACTCAGCAACAAGACTCATGAACTCTCTGCTATATACTCTCCACACCATTATTGGATAGTTAAATACAAGATCACCCAGAAGGTTTGTGTCATTCTCCATTCGCACCTTTCACTTTCTTAAAATAAGTGCTTGATTACCTCCATTATTTTTGAGAAAATAAACCCATACCTCCCTACTATATCATCGATAAAGGTAACTAGTAGCAGGGATCCCCTATGATTCTACAGATTTAGGTTCCAAAGACACTGTAGAACTAGCTTAGCCACTTAGTTGTCTTTGAATTCCAACACGCACTTTATAAAGCTAACCTCTTTTGTTTACTCAATACACAGGCTTCACAAAAGTTCTACAATAGCCTTTTGTAATAATCTGGAATCTAACCTTCGAAGCTACAATCTTCATACCCTTCTCGACTCTTGTGCCTATAGCCTCGGTGCCTATAGGGTAGCTTGCCCACAATACATCATAGTTGCGTTAATCCCATCAAGGGTATCTTCAACCATATACATGCTTCGACGTTTGTCCTACGAGCTACCTGACACCAACTACCTTAGAACCTTCCACTTTTGGTCTCCGAATCCTACATGGTAACCTTCCTCATCAAGCTGCTCAACAGAGATTAACCTCCTCTTTAGGCCTGGAATGTACCTAACATCCTTTAATGCCAAACTTTTACTAAAGAAGTTTGAGACAACACCCTAGCTCCTCAATAATCAAAGTCTTTTCATAAGCTAAACAAACTTACTAAGTGCGTAGCCTTAACCTTACTAACGCTTCTTTGCAAAAAGGTCGCATGGAACGACACCAAAATCCATAATACAATCCTCAATGCGTATTCATAAAGGGCAACATATCAATTTCATCACATAGTAGTCTCTAAATGCCAATTGTTCATATGAACCTCCTTACATCGAGGCTCCGCCTTCGTCGGATACTGATTCGAAAGTGACTCTTCTAGTTGCAATTCCAACACGTGATATCCTGCCTTTTCTTGTACTGGCCTCTCTTCTTTGATTTTTATTTACCTCTGTTCTGCTTCTGCCCTTTGTCTTGCTTTCTGCCCTGCCTTTGTCTTATGCACTTAACAAAGAGTTCGAGTACTCTCCGGATGTCTTCCTACGGATATCTTCCCCAATAATTAAATCATGAATGTTATCGAACTTAAGCTTAGTGTTTCAGTTGAACCACTAACTGCTGTAACAGTGCCTGACCAGCTCTCGGGCAACGAAAAGAGTAACAATAGAGCTTGTACTTCATCATCAAATTTAATATCAACCGACATCAAACTTGATAATATTTAATTAAACTCGTTCACATGATTTGCAACGGAGGCTCCTTCCTTCAACTTCGTATTCACCAACTATCGAAAAAGAAACACCTTATTTGACGTACTAGGTTTCTCTTACATACTAGACAAAGCCTTAATCAAGTCGTATTTGGTCTTCTCTTTGACAACGTTGTAGGCTATGTTTTTCGCTAATGATATCCTGACCACACCCAGAGCCTGCCTATCTAGCCAGGTCTAGTCTTTCACCTACTCCTGTAGGTTTTGGCTTTGCCAAAGGCTCATTAAAGCATCTCAAAAAACAAATAGTTCCTCTATCTCATCTTCCAAAAACACCAAAATCATAACCATCAAACTGTCATTCTTTATCTTCCCGTCTTCTGCCATTGTTTATCAGAACCTGGCTTTGATACCACTTTGTTAGGGTATATCGCAACTGCACACATCGACGAACAAACAAAGAACACAAACAACACTTACGGGATATAAATCGATACAAGATGTAATGCGGTATCTATCACTATGGAAGTCGTAGCAGTCCACGAGGTCAAACTAGAGAGATTTTATTATTATGGTACGCACACACATAAGAGTTACACCATATATTTACTATTACAATGAGAGGAGGTATATTTATAAGTGTGAAACCCTAATCCTAACTTGCTCCCTAAGATTGCATCTTAAAGCCCGGCTAACTACATATGGGCTGAGCCCGTCTTTCAGAAGTTTCTGCCCAGCTAGGAGGGAGCCTTTGACCGCCTGTCAGAGCCTTCACTCAGAGCATAGCTTTCGAAGCCTATTTCTCGGAGCCTTTGTCAATCTTCTTCTACTCTACTTAAGAGTAAGATCCCTAAGGACTTATGCGAAGTAAGTCCCTTACCTACCTAACCTCCGCTACCTTGCGTCATATCAACATTGGAGCCTTCTGCTCTGAGGCCTAGATAGACTCATGACTCAAACAAAAAGATGATAAATACACAATGTAACAACAACCAAGTTTTGCTAATAGGATTTTATATTTGGTAAGTTCTATAAGGGACGGTTAGCTAATGGTTTAGTGGTGGCTATAAAAAGACTCAAAATGATGGTTTTAGGTTTCACCATCCAACTGTGTCGTGAATTACATAAGGTTACAAGTATGTGCAAACTTTCATGAGTCTGATATATATCTCATTATCTAAAAACATATAGTTATATTTTTTCCTTTCTAATGTGGTCGATAAATATGTTAGTTATGTATATAATTGATTTAACCTTTACTTAATTGATTGACCTATTTTTATATGTTTGTGATAAGATGGTAAATACCACAAATTCCAACAATCAACGTTGTGTATTAAGAAGCTTTATTTCGCATTTGAACTTACCTTGTTAGGGCGAATATTTTATTATGTTTTATTTCCTCTTATCAGACTACCATTTATTTCTTTTTGTTCTTTATTCACTCTATAAATATATAATCAAATTGTATTCCATAGTGAAATTAAACAATTTTTTAGATTTGGTGAAATTTTCTTTTTGCTAAAAATTAATGTTAAAAAATTTAAAGATTATAGTAATAATCAGGTAAACTCGAAAGTCGAACCAAACTCAAATTCAATTTTTTTATTCGGTTAAATCCAATTTGTATTCGGCTTGATTTTTGATCTAAAAATAAAATAACTAATGTAATCTAACAGTAAACCAAAGAATCTAATAATTGGTCTATTGTCCCAACCCACTTAAATACTAAGGGTTTTAGCTTTTTGGTTTTAGGTTGTAGGCACAAGAAAACACTCGCCATTTACTCTCACGGTAAGATTAGTGATTTTGTATTATCTTTTCTAGCTGTTGAAGAAAAGATGCCAAAGCCAATAAGGGTGGTCTCCAAAAGCTTTGTAGCCCTAAGGCCATTTGTGTTGGGTTTACAAATTAACCATAGAGACACTAGTAACGCCGGAAGATTAAATACATAGAATAATTAATTAACAAAGTGATCAAGATGCTGTACCTTTTAACAATAAAACGACGGAGTAGCACGTTCTTGAAAAAACGCATGTGTATAATAAATATACCATGCTAAGCACCACCTAAGATCTAAAGTAAGATCTCCTACTTCAAAAACACATACAATTACGTTTCTTAGCCAAAACAATTTCATTATGCTAAACTAGTAAGCGATGAAAGCCCACCAAACGCCTTCGACTCTTGAATCAATCAACATGAAAAATCCTTGTGGGTTGTTGGTTTCGGTCGAACAAACACAAACCGAAACCCTAGGATATTTGGTAGACCGATCGAGCAATATGAGATAGACAAAGAGATTTTAGGGATTAGTTTTTCAAGTTATGACAAATAATAATCCCTACACCTCTTTATATATCCTACATAACCTGGCTTGCAAGTTAGGTAATTATACCTCCTCTTGGAGATTAGAAAATAAATTGGCTAAGGGAAAAAGGAAATAATTCTCATACTTTCTTTTTCTCCATAATTTGCATATTAGTCCTTCTATTAACTATTAATGACTAATATAACACCATTAATTTGTTATTAATATTTAAAACGCTCGTTTAGCTTTATCACTAAATATATTACATCTAATATATTTACTATAATTATTTTACTTATTAACGCGTGCGTCCCCATAGGCTCGAATAAAATTCTCGGACATATATTATTTTACGTGTACACCTTCCAACAGCTCTCACTTAGACATGCACCAAATAATATAATAACATTGGTAAGCGTCTAGCAACACACCAATGCTCCCAAAAATATTCGGGTGTGGTTTCATAAAGTTACAGATAAATTATTTATGTATTTATAATCCCTTTGTTTTTTTGATACAAGTTAAAATGGATATGATCTAAGTCATTCCATAAATTAAAGATTTTTGTTCTCGAATATATGAAAATAATCAAGATTACAAAAAGTCATTGAGACACTTCTACATGAGCTTTTGGGTGTGGCCACACATACATCTGATTAACTCTACGAGGGGCCCAGTGGCATCATACTTTAACTATTTAAGGAATAAATTCTATATTGACTACAAGTGTCAAGTCATATGCTTTACAATCACTTCTGAAAATAGTCCTTATTAGCTACCTTATTCAGGATAACTTAAACTACATCAAGAAGGATTATCCACACATGCAAGACCTACTTGCATCTCAAGTCTAAGGATTTAGTAAACAAAATCACTTACAAGATTTACTTAATGACGCCGATCCATAAAGTAATAATCTTGTTAGTTAGAGAATTCCAATATTCATCTTATGAATATCCTGTGAGTTTGGCGGACACATCCTTTAATATCCAAGATATCACCAATCACTCAGATTTGTCTTAGTTCAACAACTTCCATATGTTGAACGACAAAGGACTATTTATGAATAATAAAAATTATTCACATGATTAAACATGCAAAATATTGAAAAAATATAGATTAAATATAACTTCATACCACGTATCTTTATCATTAATAAAATTATCTTAACATCCCTTATCCAAATACTAAATAGATCAAATGCATAGTAATTCTAGTTGACGAATCATGCCTCAAGATACGACGATCGTACTTGCTGACAAGGCATAGATTTCATTAATTCTAACTAGCTTTGATCTTTAGGAATTTTGAGAATACTTATTTCAAGAATTCAATTAATGAAGTTCTTGAATATCTATGATGATTGTTTGTTTATACAAATATCTCAATATTAACACACTATATCTCATAAGGTGTGTGACATCAACTATTGACAACAATCATCTTTCGCAGCTTCTAAAAGTGTAAAGTATCCTTATTCTTTAATGTATAATGCAACTATACTCTTAGTTGAGCACAACTAGGCCAGACATGGATCCATAACAAAAATGTGAAATCAAACCATGACTAGTATTGAGTGTCACTCATTCGATTTATAATCCCCCCCCCCAATGTCACGAACAACCCCATGCTTTTTAAAATTAGTAAACAATGAAATATTCTTTAATAATGATTGGCACCTATCATACTCCAAGCTCATTGGTTTATTCCTAATTGCACACAATAAATTATTGCAAAATATTATCCTTAGATTTCATTACTATGGACATAATCCATAATTAAAAATATTTCCAAATCAAACAAATTCTATAAAATTTTCAATTCCAATCAATACCTAAGTAACTTTCGATTAAATACCAATGTGTCAAATCAACTGCATTCATGCAATGATTAACTATTCCTTTAACACACTATAATATACATAATGACTCCTATAGTCCTAACTATATTTCATTCATGTTCTACTAATCTTATCAAAAGACGTCTATCCATTAAGACTTTCTAAATGGTATGTCAAATGTGTTTTAGAATTAATACTGCATATGTTCAAGGAGAAATACCATATATTCAAGTTGGTGATTATTTTATATCCTAAATCTTTCCATGGTGAGAAAGAAACCTAACATAATACTCCCACTAGCGTTTAGAAATACTCAGGAGTTAGTCTTTTATTTAACAATAAACATAAGATTATTCTCCTAGATGCTTGCAATAATTCATACTTGGATTCTTGCCGCTTGTACACTTCATAAAGATTATATGAATTAATAAACTCCTTTGATTACTAACCGTCCTCGCAATAGCAATCATTCAAGGAAGAGTTTTAAATTTCATTGTCATATTTCATCAATAAAACACAAATTATGCAATCAACCATCATTTATATTAATTAAATGCGCATAGAAAGAAGTTTTAATCACAATCAATTGTTTGAGTATGGATTAATCATCCTACATAATGCTGTCATTAAATAAGTGAAAAACACTATCCTATTGAGTTTACAACTAAGAAACAAAACCACTTGGGTTATCTTCTTCTTGATGAAACTCCTTTTAACTTCACAGTCTAACCTTTAGTTAAAGAACAAATCAAGTATCTCAAAAATGATATCTTTAATGGAATAGCATCTTAACATTCATAGTTTGAGTCATTAATCAAATTCAAAATTCAACAATGCATCTTAATGGGTTCACCATGATACCAAATTTAAAATTCAATAAAGCATCTTTAACAGGTTTCACCATGACCCTATGACTCATATTCCTCAATATTGATATAACATTTATCAATCAAGTATTTGAGGTATCCTTGCGGATATATGAACAAAAAATATATCATTATAAGGTTTAACATTTAACGCCTAGATTTGATATTCACTAGTGTGTTTAGAAGGTTATGTATTTTGTATTTTATCTCTTAGCAAGATCTAAACCCGCTCATAACTTTAGTCTTTGTAATTTTTAAGACTCTTCTATAATTATAGCATGTAAGGGACATAACAATATACGTTGATAGTTCCTAAGTTTAGTTTGTTAATGTCATTCTTCATAAGACTTTTAACAAATTCAGAATTTCAATTTCTTAAGACTTAATGTGAGTCATCACATTCCATAATCATGATGGTGTCTTATACAAGACATACTTAATTTCAAACCTTGACATTTTAGAGGTAAAATATTTAAGTTATCAAAATCAAATAATTCCAAAACAATTGATTCAACACTCTAGACATACTATAATATGTGGTATTTTATGAGTAGTTTAATTGTGAGACTTTATCACAATCATAAATAACTTAATACTCTTTAGGTTACATACTAATCAATTGTGTCTAACCAAATTGAATATATAGTATTTAAAACATATTTGCATGCAATAACGTATATGATTTTAACTAGTTCAAGAACTTTATGTACATATCTTTTCAAAAGATATAACATGTTAACTTATACATTATATGGCCTTTGAACAATTCAAAGACTTTTGTTTATGTCATAGCTAGAAGATATAACTTACAAGTCTTTCAACAATTAAAGGAGTTCATGTTTATTAATTTACATTAAACATAAACATATTTAACTAAACTAATTCTGAACATCAAATATTGACTTCAATAGTAATTCCAAGTTAAACAAGATTATTTCATTATTTGAGACATTCCAAGAGCACATAAACATTTTACTTGAAGTAGTCTTTAAATCAAGATTACTTCATTATTTTGGACATTCCAAAAATACATAAACATTTTACTTGAAGTAGTCTTTAAATCATATCTTGACATGTGTTCTAGATAGGGCAATAAGTCCTAGTAGAATATTAGTTTCTTACCTTATGGTTAAGGGAAACATTTAATCATATTGTTATTGGCATGTGTTATACCTTGCACACAATAAAAATTTCTCCCACTTGTACATGACACAACATCATACATGTAGTCAAACAACATGGCGTTTGTTTGTTTATATAGACAATATGATAGTGTCACAGATATTAGAGTTACAAGTAAATATCGAATCACTTTGTTTAATAAGAAATAGTGCCCGACTATCCTTAAAACCATGAGTGTCTATAGTTGTAAAATTATACATTATCTCAAGACAAGCAAGAAATAATCTGGGTTACAACTCATGTGTCATTGTATGGTGTTTATTTATGAAAGTTCAAGTTTTAAATTTATATTTTGCCGACTCAACCAAAAACAACACTTTAACGGGCAGTGTACGCGATCGATGGTAGTTTCGTAGTAATTAGGGTGTTGATCACTTAGAGCAAGGATAAATCTTTCAATTTATTAATATTTTGTTTAACTAATTTAGGTTAATTCTAATCTAAGTCAAACCTATGCTAAACCAATGTTAGTCCTAATTCTTATTCTAACAGGTAAAAGGGGGTTTTTCAGTCTGAGTGTGATAACCAATAATATTCCCAGGGTTAAGTATTATAAAATATTATAGTTTTGTATTTTGAAGTCTTTCGATCTTGTCAGTTTTCCTGATGAAACCCATGCTGGATCACTAAGAGCTTTAGAAACTCTTTTTGGTTCTTCCTGAGAGAGGAAACAAGCAAAAAGACATGTATGAAGGTCTTGATGAGTCTTTCCTTCATATATAGCACTAAGAAATCCTTGATCAGAGAAAGAAGTTTTTCATCCTTCTCGTCTTGAACAGAATGCCTGCACATCCCAATCACAAGCTCAATGGGTGATCTTGTGAATTCTTAGTGAGGAAGTGGTAGGTACTGCATAAATTGTAGAATGTTACCCCAATTCATATTCCTTGGAACCTCCACTTGTGTGTCCTTCAGATGCATGACTAAGGTCCTAAACCAAAGTCCTTCAGGGGTAGCAGTAATAACTTCAGGGACAGCAATACTATCATCTCTACTACCAGTAATAAAACTTCTGGCTGGCAGTAATAACTTGTAGGATCAGCAAACCATCATCCTCAAACTGCTATCTTTAGTAGACTTTTCCTGTAGCTCATTCTCATCTGTACCCTATCTTATCATTGTATTGGAGCACCGCCACAGAACTTGGTGAGCATCATCACCAAAATATGAAGCATCCTTCCAACTGGCATTACAATACAACCTGATCTTGATTTGAGAGATGTCTAGACTTAGAAAAACTCCTTGGTTACCTGCAAATCATAGAAAAATGATCCTCGCAACCACTGGTACATAATTCATTGATTTGGTTAGAGAATCAATATCAAATAGCCACTTTGGACCATTTCCTTCTATCATAGGCTTATTCTCTAAAGAACCCAATAATTGCAGTTTTTCCTGAACGTTTCTGGTTCGAAGTTGTATACCCTAAAAAGCTTTGCGACTTAAGAAAATCCAACAAAGAAACCTTCATCACTCTTTTCATCAACTTGCCTAAATTATATAAGTTATTGAGAATAGTAACATGACATCCAAAAGGTTTCATGAAGCCTATAACTGGTTTAAAACCTCTAAAGAGTTCATAAGGAGTCTTGTTATGAGGCTTGACTATTAAGACCCTATTCTGTACATAGCAAGCAGTAGAAACTGCTTCTGCCCAAAATGTGGTAGGTAACTTAGAGTCAGCTAACATTGTTCTAGCAGCCTCAATAAGTGTCATATTCTTCCTTTCAGCTACACCATTCTACTGATGAGTCCTAGCTACACTATATGCCCTTATTAATTCTTTTCCCTACAGGAATCATCCATTACTTTGTTTTTAAACTCTGTCCCATTATCACTTCTGATTATTTTAACTTTCTTATCTACTAGGTTTTCTACCTCTTTGATAAAGTTTTTAAGGATCTCACTTGTTTCATCCTTAGTTGTTAAAAAGAAAACCCATGAAAATCTACTATAATCATCAGTGACTAACTAAAGCAGTACTTTTTATACATTAAACTAACTAACAAAAGGTTGGACCAAATACATCCATCGGTTAGCATAAACAATGGCTTGAGTAATGGGATTAAAGGCCTTGGTCTTACAAGAGGCTCTATGTTGCTTGCCTTTAAGACAGGCAACACAAGTTTGGTCATTCTCAAATCTTTTGAAAGGCATATCTCTTACAAGATTTTCTTTGACAAGTTTATTAATATCTAAAATTATATGACCAAGCCTGCTATGCCAAGCATTGATTCTCGCAAATGTAGCTTTTGCAACTAGACAAGTTTAACAATCTTTAGGAACTATGTTTTTTCATATCAAAACTGGTGACAAGTTATCCTGTCTAGGAATTTTTTAAGTATCTGATTTTCCAATCAGGCAACTTTAAAATTAAGGAGATGGACAAGACATTTCAAGTCAGTAAAAAGAACATAGTCTTTTTGTCCACACATCTGGTGATACTACAGAGTTGAACTTTAACTCTTTGACAAAGTATCATCATCAAAACAAGATTACAAGTTTTAATATTACCTTACCAATAATTCCGCCTCCATATGCTCCTCCACCAAAAGTAACATAACCACATCAAAAGTCTTTGAATCTAAAAGATAGGCTATGGTTTCTTGTCATGTGCCTTGAGCATCCACTACAACAAAAGCCTTTATTTATCTAGTGGTGAATTGCTCGCGAGAATCTAGAATGTGGCCATGAGAGGCCACGGTTTGCTGGAATTTCTTCCAATGCCATGTCACTTCAATTAAATCCAGCACCATCTATCGCAAACATGGCTCTTTTTAGAAGCATCTTCAATCCTTACGGCTTTGATGAGCTACCTTGATTCCAAATTCCTGTTGTCTTTTCTCCTGGTGCTCTCATTCCTGGCAAAATGTCCCTTTTTATTGGCAGTTGAAACATTCTACCTTTTGATTTATCATAGCCAGCAGTACGCTTTCCATCATGAAGAGCTTCCGTCTAGTTCTCTGATAGAACTGTTCTGCCTCATGCAAAGTAGTGTCACATTCCACTTAGATCCGCTTCCTACCAAACATCATCATGAAGTTGCTCAAGATCTTCCTGAACTAGTTGATACCCTGTAGTTGATGGAAGAGAATAGGCATATACTGTGGCATCACTAAAAAACAAACCCATTTACAAAAAAGCAAACTAATTTCAGTACTGGCAGTATTAACTTTGGTGTTACCAGTACTAACTTCAGGATTAGCAGTATTAATAATATTAGTACTGCTTGCACCTGAAGTGGTTAGAAATGCCAAGTTCTTATCATCATTGTTTGTGCCAACAGATTTCTTAACCTTTTGTTCAACAATTTTAAAATTGTTATACAAATCATCCAAACCTATAGTATCAAAGTCGGGTTTGTTTATCCAGACTACCACATGTGTATCCCATTCCGAAGGTAAGCTCCTCAAAAAATTAAACATTTAGATCTTCTAGAGGATAACTACAAAACTACACCCAAAATTATCAATCTACTAACCAAGCATTTAAGTTGTTTAAAGAATAGAATCAAGTGATTCTGACTGAAACTTAAAGTTTTCATACTGTTGCTTTAGCAAGGCCTTCTGTATCTTCCTTATTAATTGCTTCATTCCCTTCAAATCGAGCTTTAATGGCAGCAAACATTGATTGAGCATCAACATACGATCGAAGGTAACGTTTGATGTTCATTAGCATGGCCATGAGCAGATAGACTTCTGGCCTTTACATCATTCTTTTTAGCCGTCTTTTCTTCAGCAGTAGAAGGCACAGTCATCTTCAATAGCCTTTGAGACCAGTTTTTGTTGCTAGTAACAGGAATAGGTCCCATACGAATTCCCATTACTCCGAGACCTCGACCCACCTCCAAAAAAGATAGGATAAATCCAAAAGCATATCGAGATCTGAAAGTACTGTTTGATCTTAACTCTCCCACACCCAGACTCCCCGAGTTGTGCATGGGAAGCTTTGCCAAACGCATTAATTTGTTTTTTCCCCCTAAGAATTTTCCACGTCCATTACTCCTAGATCAAAGTGACTCAACGCAACAGGCACTGATACCACTATGTTGATCCCCGACCGACGCCTTGATCGATTCTATTACGTTGTAAAGTTTTGTTACCTTAGATTGAATCCAAAATAACAATGGTTGAGACTTTGTTTGTATACCAAAGTGTATGCGGAATCTACACTTTGATACTCTAGAGGTATTTATCAATGGAACAGTAACAACCAAAGAACAATGAATAAAACACAAACAACTTCAATATTAATAGAATAATACGAGTACTCTTGTAGTACTAGGGTTACAAACCTTGAAGCTATTCTTCTCTCTTAAAAATATATCCTAAATCTTTAAGCAAAGCAACTATTAAACCTCAGAACTAGACTCACTTTTAAACAAACAAGGATCCATTACCTAGATTAATGCCGAACTATTGGAAGTTGTTACAAATCAAAATACAAATATAACAGATATCCATCCTTATTTTCTCTTTGCATCCTTATCTCCAAGTCAGCACTTCGACCATCAGCAGTATTAATCTTTCTTCTAAGCAGTAATTAACTAACTGCTAGGCAGTACTAAGTTGGTACTGGCATTTGTACTAACCTCCAGTAGTACTGTTAGTTATAACTTGCATATTAACTCTTGTGAAGATTTACTCCCAACAAAAACGATCTAATGAATTTCGAAAAGAACGTGAATACTATCTGAAATACAATAATTTGAAAGCTTAAATGCAAGACAATATCATAGCAATCAGTGAGTTAAAGAATCCATTCAAGAAATGTAAAGGAAAGTCTGTGGAAACCAGTTTGATAAAACCATCTGATGTGAGAACAACCAAATGAGCAACGGATCCTAAAACCATCGTTTTAAGAAAACCGACTCCTTTTTCAAATTCTCCTGAACTGAGAAGTTTTCAAACGAAACAGTCGGTTTAAGAAAACTAATGTGTCCGGATGGTTCTCTAAACAAGGTCACATCACAGAATTTGCCTCAGAAATAAGAAAACAAGCGAAATACAAATGACTCGCTTACACCCAGAATGTATAGAATGGCCACATAGCACAACACAAAATAGAGGAACCTCAGTTTCCTCATGCTTTCTAGGAATACTAAATCCTCACGGTCTACATCTAACAGGAGTAATCACATCTACTAGTGTTAGCAAACCACAGCTTAAGAGCAATCAAGTCAAAGATCAGTCCCGTGCCAAACAATAGTCATTGAAGTTTTACAAGGAAGAAGTAAAGACCACACCATAGGATTTTCTATATTTCTAAAAAAACAAAATATTAACCTGCGTGTAATGACAGTTCAAATTCCAAGAACTTTGAATGTGAATGTTTGTTTTGTTGAATGGGAAAATATAGTGTTTAATTCTAATCATGAGGCTGTGTTTGTCTAAAACTAGAAAAGACGTAGACGCTAGAACTAAGAAGCCTAAAGTAGTGCCTATTGGTGATAGTAAACCAAAGAGAAAAGCGAACAAATCTGTTGCAACAACCCATAAGAAAACAGTTGCATTAGATACCACTATTCAGAAACCCAAGAGTTACTTAAATAGTTTGTATGAAGAATACAAATCAAACATGGAAATGGTGGATACAAAAGAAATGTCCATCAGAATACAAATGGACACAAACGACACCTCCTAGACCTAGTCTTAAATGGAAACCAACGGGTAGAATCTTTAGTAATGTTCATTTTAGGTGGATTCCACAGGAAAGTTATTCAACTCTTGCACGGTCAAGGTTGAAAGTGAACCCACCATAGTTCAAATGATAATATCACCATATAATTCATGCATGCTAAACAAACTCGGGCTTAAGTACAGGTAACAACTTTCAAAAGGTCAAAAGCACCAAAGAATTGACTTAATGAGATGCACTATAATTGGGTGAATAAAGATGACAATGCAAAGGCGAAAAATCTCAGAGTGTGGTTGCAGAAAAATGGTTTTTGATATCTAAGAAACCAGTGCCAGAATGGTTTCACCAAAGATGAGCTACATCAAAGCGTTCTGCTGAGAATAACACTTCAGGCCCCGTACCTCAATGTTCAAATGACGTTTTGTTCACAGAAATCACTCAGCCTCGTCTTCATCAAATGACTGCTGCTCAAAACCGTGTCAGAACTCGGAATTCCACAGTCCACAAAAACAATAAACAGTCAATTCGCAAAGCTGGTTTCCAAAAGTTGTTTCCTTACGCAAAAAGACAGCAAAATACACGACAAGAGTTGGATTTAGACTATTCCACCTTCACATAGCAAGGCTGAGGACAACCAGGTATATATATCTATAATATATAAATATAGATATATAAATACCAAATCCTGAAAAATAGAAAAATTTCCAAAAAAGAATCTTCTAGACATGTCCTCTTGGAATCAATAACAGTTACGTGCCTTAGAAATGTATCGATTAAAACAAGACACAGGTGTGTAAATGAAGTGCGAGCGAGAGTTTTCAATAGTTTTCACAATCATTCATGTCAATTCTAATTTTTCTAAATGGCTTTATGCAAATATCATACAAGATCCCGTACTTCAAAGAAAGGAAAGGATATAACTTATCCTCACAACGAGAAAATTAAACAGTTCTCGTCTTTTGATTGTTCTTACATTACAAGACATTCAGAATGTTTTTAGCGCAAGACAAAAGGAATAGTGTACGTATCAGTGCGCGTAACCCTTACGTTAGAAGAGAAGTCCTCTAACATTTGGTTTTTCAAAAAGTTGAACACAAATTTTCAAGAATTTCTCGATGACAATTCATAATCTTTCAAAATTATGTGTTCAACACTCCAACCCTCACAATGTTTTCAAAAGACAACAATTTCTTAATTGGTCCTATTTTTGAGGGGGGGGGGTTTTGAAAAACAAAGTTTTAATGTTCTTGGATACATCAACAACGACAATTCTTATGTATTCAAAACATTATCAAAATGTTCCAAACCATTCATGCTGATAATATTTTCTCCCACAGAATTTTTAAGACATATTTTAATCACAAGGTATTTCAAAAACTAAGTGTTTATTATTTAAAATAAGGGGAGAAAATGTAATTAAAATATGATATAATCGACTCAAGTGCTAAATAGTAAGAAAAGGTTTTATGGTTTGATCTTATACCCAACAACATCTTAATTTCACGACGATTCTGAAGTCATAAGGTGGTTAGGTTAGGAATCAATCCTATGATCCAACTAGAACCGGAGGATCTACCCAAGGATAATCCAAAGTTAGAAATAGCAGTCCTTAGGTATGATTGGAGATAAATGTATATGGGAATAATGCCGACTAAGATTGAGCTAACACTGGAACAATCACAACAAGGTGTTAGTAATGACGTCCTGGTAAGCATTGAAGGCGTTGAAGAATGAAAAAGAAATGTATGGATAAAGGGTGCAAAGAAAGAAGCCCTCCACACAACTTAAGGCAGAAACCGGGTTCATTCATATGCCGTCCAATCACAAGTGATTGCTGACATAGAAGACGACATCATGGACCCAGTTGATGCAATGCCCAACCCTTCCCAGCCATTGATATTACTTAAGTGATAAGTACGAGTTCTCCTCAACAGAAACTTGTCTCATTTGTCACGGAGATACACACGTTATCTATTGACATCTCACTCCGAGATTGTTGATATTGAATAGGTGGCAATATGCTCCAGCCTCCGAGTACTAAAACCAAAATGCACTAATCGAGTCTAGAGCCAAGAGATCAATAAAAATCTCGTTAGGACACATTCCATTTCAAACACTTGTTGAACATCATCAAGTTTACAAGCTGTTAACAAGAGTCTTACGTAATATCCTTATGATATTTGCCAGAACATCCCAGTGATACTAATGTATTCACAATGAAGATGGAAATCCTGCTTAAGTCAACCTCAAACAAGCTCTCGGTAGGTGACTTGCGAGATTCTATATGAATCAAACTTGTGACAACTGGATATCGATTTGGTCCAGTAAATGAATTGACGGTTGATGAATTTTGATAAAAAGATTAAAACTCCCGATGTGTTGCAAAAACGCTTTTACAAGTAATACGTCGATTGATTTTCAAATCAATTTTCTCGATTATCACTAACGTAAACCTGCAGGTTAAAACGGTGGTGACAGTATCTCAATCAACCAAAGTCGATTCATTACCACATTCAAATGCTCAATCTACAAAGACAAACTATCTAGAAAGCTTAAGATTTAAAGACAAAGACTTCCGCTAACTCTGATTTAAAGCTTTCAAGATAATGCAAAAGTATGAGCATGTTGGTCAAAGACATAAGATCGCAAGATGACATAGACGATAAAGAGACAAAGGATCAAAGTCAAGATCGCAAAGCATGAAGGAACAAACCTACAACAAAGAACAAAGAAAAAGACCAAGACCACATGAGCTTAAACGACAAAAGCAATCTCATTTATCTCATGAAGGAGTGTCATCAATGAACTCACTTCGGGGGAGATTGTTAGCCTCAAAATATTGAGTCGAACATGAAGTTCTTCATAACTGCACAAGTCTCTGTCATTTATTAGTTAATTTTGTAATAGTAAAATATTCAGGGAACGGCTTCGATAGTTAATCTAAGATATTATATATTGTTTTTCGGGTTTAATTCCCAAGCAAAAACCCAAGCCCCGGATCCTAGTTAAATATACCATCGCGTACCTTTAAGTTATTTGAACGGGTATATAAACCTTTTCCTCTTGTGAAAAAGGTTAGCGATTTCATAATATAACTTTTACATTTTCTTTCTATTCTCTCTCTATTCTCTCACTAGTTTCTCTCTCTAGAAATCTCTCATCTTCTTTCTTGATTCGATTCGTGTATGATATATGAAGTGAAGTGTTATAAATCGGGGTCCTACAGAAACCAACAACCATCCTAACTCCCACGTGATTTGAACAAACACTTTGGCCCTGATCTCATAGGACTCAATGCAACCTTGGATAAGCTCTTTGGCCCAGATAGAAGGGGCACATGAGTCGTTTAATGAGCTAATGGACACTTCTCTTAATTTCTCAACATTCGTAATGAACCGGCTTAAAGTTGATACCTTAACTCCCGAATTATTAACCGGTCCAACATTCGAGCTGATGAAGGGATCATGCAAGAGTCTGGTAGAACATGAATATTTCCTGGAAGAAGTCTACAAGGCAACCACTGATCAATTAGACTGGAACAACCCTGAAGGCCAAAAATATCCCCATGATCTGCGCAAGCCATTACCATTGATACCTAATTCTCGTGGGCTCAAGTCATTCCTTTTGACCACTTCATCAACAACGACCTTGCATATCTAAGTGGTGGTGACTCAAGCCGAAAATATACAACTTCAGTGACAAAGACCAAGGCTGCAGATTATGGGCACATCAAATGGATTGAAGATTTGGTCCCTAACACAATGTGGAGTCAAGTGCCGGTTAACTATGACAATCATGCACTCTGGGGAATCTGAAATTGATTCTCACTGGATAGATCTAAGCTTAGTTATACCTCAAACACGATCTCAAGTATGTGTGCGTATAAGGTTTTGCTGATTCTGAGGTGTCGAAACCAGCAAGGGGGAAGGAGTAGATGTATACTTGATAGAGTCCATGGCCTTCTTTTGAAGTCACCTTCTTTAAATTTTAGGCCTTTCTTTGTTTCTTTCGGGTGCACTATTTCAATCACATGGTGGAAGAGACATCTCGTCATTAGTCAATATGCATCATTTGAGTCCCCAGGGGGAAGTGTTAGGAGAATAATTATTTAAAATGTAAGAAGAGATCTTTCTGATTCAATTAATGTTTTACCCAATCAGTTAATCACTAAGCTTATTTTTTTAAAAGGAGTAGAAATATTTGATAAAAGAGGTACACATAGGTTTGATAAGTATGATGATTCCTTAAGTTAGTCAGTATTCTGCAGAAAGAAATGAGTACATTTGGGACTTAGTTAACTTAGGTGTTATCATTTCGACTACTTAGAGGGAATAATTATGACATCCGGGACTTAGTTGACTTTGGTGTTTCAATTTATATCATCACTATCATGTAAGGAGAAATACGGACAACCGGGACTTAATTGACTTTGGTGTTATGGTTTCGGATTAATTGTGTTCTTCAGATATTTGGGCTTTTTACATCAAGACTGCTTGAGGCGGCTTGCAAGAAAGTGTTGAATCTACTCAAGAAAGGATTGCTGATTTAGGGGGAAGCTAAGACAACTTCTTATGAGAGACTACAGGGAAGACCTACGGCTGCTTCAAAGAACCATATGATTTCATCATATGATGTTCTCATCATTCAGGTCAAACCTCGTACATAATAATCTTGTGAATATATAAATGTGTAGTGTAGACTTAATGGTGATAATGAGAAGTGCTCGAGTACAAAATTTTCAAGAATTTCTTAGTAAATTCAAAATTTCTCAAATTATTGTACTCAGCACTTTCTTATATACCCTCAAATATTGAGGGGGAGCATTAAAATGTTCCTGATAGTTTTTGTGTAACATTTTGTCCCCGAACGTTTAATCAATTGATATCCAAAATATCAAGGGATTAACATTTTGGATAAGGGGAGAAAATGTGATTAAACTGAACCTAAATTGTACTGGAATGTGATCATATAAAATGGACTCAATGCACTCTACACTTAGCATGTACTACGATTACGATGCACATGTTAAGGGGGAGCTTTTAGTGATGATGAAAAACTCTCAAAGTGTAAATCTTTTGATATTTATATCAAACACTTTGATTGAACTCTTTCAATGATTTTGGTTTTGATTGTGATGGAATACCCAAAAGACCGACCATGTACTTAAATTTATAGAGTTATAAGGCGGTTAGGCATAGGTATTCAAATCCCATGATCCAGCCAGAACCGGAGGGATCTACCCAGGGATATCCACTAGTTAGTGTAGAAGTCCTTAGGTATGATACAAAAGGAGAAAAAGTGAGAATCGGGAATAATGCCGACTGAGATGGAGCTAACACTGGAACAAACCCAACAAGGTGTTAGTTATGAAGTCTCGGTAAGCATTGAAGGGGTTGAAGAATGAAAAAGAAATGTAAGGATAAAGGGTGAAAAGAAAGAAGCCCTCTATACACTTAGGCAGAAACTGGGTCAATACATAATCTGTCAGAAACACTAAGTTGTTGTCTGACATTGAAGACAGTCATGGACCCAGTGACGCTATGCACAACCCTCCCTAGCCACTCAAGGTCTCTCAACAGACTCTTGTTTCATTTCTCACAGAGATTACACGCATTTCTATCAACTTTCTCACTCCGAGTTAGTTGATATTGAAAAGGTGGCAGTCTGCTCCAGCCTCCGATCACTAAAACAAAGTGCACCGCATTGAGTCATAGTGCCAAGAGATCATTATACACTCTCATTAGGACACCTGTCAAGATTATTGCTTGCTAAGCAATCACATCAATGTGTACTATAACGTGCTATAATATAAAGAGTCCTACGCATTATCCTTGTGATTTTGCCAGAACATCCGAGTGATACTTAAGTATTCACAATGAAGATGGAAATCCTGCTTGAGCCAACATCAAACAAGCTCATGGTAGGTGCGTGTCGAATTCTAGATATGATCAACTTGTGACAACTGGAAAGAAACGATGGTGCGATTCTATAAGAATCAAACTTGTTCCAGGTTATGAAATGATTAACACTCTCGATGTGTCACAAAACCACTTTAGCAAGTGACACGTCGATTGATGATTTTCACTAATCACTCTTTTTTACTTCAATCTGTGTGATAGTAACTCTCTTGATTCATCTCGATCATGCTGCCTGCTTTGAGGACGTTCCGGTATAATGAGAAACATGCTGAGTTTGAGAAAATCTATAATACATGATGTGTTGAAAAGATTCGATACTTTAGTGTAAATCTTGTCAAGGAGATCTCTTCTAAAATTGATCTACCTGATCACTGTTCGATCCTTACGGATTCGAAGGTTACTCCAACCAAACACGGGCGAATGACAAAGCCATATTCGTCCCCCGCTTTATTGCTAACTATTTTAATGCAGGATACTTAAAGATGGTCATGGAGGTACCTGGTTCCAGCTGACTCACATATTCATAGCCACATGCTTATTACTTCGACGACTCAAACATAAAGAACATCATGAAAGGCTCAAAGTACATGTTTACCAAAAGACTTCGCTACTCTGATATGTACGTCTTTTTGAGTGATATGAAGCATTAAAGTCAAAGAATTTTCATAAGAAGTTTCCATCCTCTGTAAAACTGTGCGTTTTTCTCGATGTGACAAGTGTTAAAAAAAAAAAATAAATGTTAAAGAACTTCAAGAAAGATGCATCATAAGCTTTCAGGGCTATCACTATCTATCAAGAAAGGTCTGAGATGTCGGTCAAAAGTCAGAGTTCACAAGATGGCAAAGTTTTCAGATAGCGAAAAGAGATTAATGCTTGGTTGATGATCTTCAAGGGGTCAAGATCACATATTAATACAAGTCAAGATAAGGAACACAAGCTCAATCCTAAGTCTAATGATACACTCGCAAAGAAGCATGAAAACGAGATCAACGATTACACTCAAAAAGGACTCAAGATCAAGATCAAGAAGCTTCTCAAGATTATGTTCAAGTCACAAGAGAGAATCTCCTAATGATCAACCCCTTGGGGGAAGATTGTTAGGATCTCAACAAAAAAGTGTTGATCATTTATGAGATTAAACGAATTGTCCCTTAGGGGGAGATTGTTAGGAATTCAGTTTTTAATGAAGTGACGATCATTATCGATCTCACGAGCCTTTGTAATAGTTAGTCATTCAATGTTATAAGTAATCTAACGGGCGGCTTATATGAAAGTCCAAGAAGCCCATAGAAAGCCCGGCCGGCTCAACTAATGTAAGAAGTATATAACCCTCTCTCGCACATGTAGAGGGATGTTGGTTGAATCATTTTACACACACATTTTATGTGTTTTCTATGTGTTTTCTCCCTTCCACTTTCTCTCTCTAACTTTCTCTCTCTAGTTCATCATTTGTGTGAAACTTAGAACCTACACGAATCTCATTAACAAAAACTGGTAGTTAGTTAAATAAATAATAAACGTCTTTTTAGTTTTCTCATATGCAGAGGCGGATGTATGTTGTCACAAGGGATGCACTTGCATACCCTACAAAAAAATTAGTGTTAAATATGGTAAAAAATATCTTTTTTATAAAGAGTGCACACCTTTTAAATTTTGATTGCATACCCTCCCAAGAAAGAAGTCGAGTTGAATATTTAAAAAATTCAAATCGTCACTTTTGAGCCCATGTTTAACACAAGTATAGCCCATTATTTTGTACATTTGGTGGTGTACGTACAAAATAACTAGAGTGTTTGAAGTGACTTGTGTAAACATTATAATATAAACCCGATAAAAATGACTAAGTAATAGTCGTAAGACATTATATTTATAATCATATAAAAATCCGCTAAGAAAATGGAACATTAACTTATAAAATATTATTTTTATAAGTCACGACTAAAATACTAATATAAACTTTTATAAAAATTTTAAAGACATTATTGTCTAATTTGTAAACTTAAAACATACGTTTACGTTATTAAATAAATCTTTCATGAATGAAATGATAATTTCCGAACGCGTGTCGGATAATATTATTTTAAATTAATATCACATATTTCTTATAAATATAATAATAATGCTTGTAAAGAATTACATACCTTAAATAATGCACTTTCGAATGTTTGCCTTTGGTTATATAATTCCCGACATGAATTATACGCGTCCGTTTTCATATGTAATGTATATACGGGATATATATTACATACTTGTTTTATCATTTTGTTTATTTTATTTGGCCAACGACCGAAATGTTATAATTTGAAATTGAGTCTTTTTATTAATGTGTCGTGTCGATGTAACTATCCATCGGAAAAACCCCAAAACTTATACCTCCCTAAATGAATGGAGCATAACCGTTAGTATTAGTTGCAACTTCACGGACGCGACAAGATATTCGTCGACGCTACATGATTATTAGTTATTGATTGTTTCGAGCAAGGTGAGTTCATAGCCTCGCATTTAAATCTTTTTATGTTTTAAAAACCCGCGAGGGAGATACATGCTTGTTTTAGAAAATCGAACACAGGTGATTTTATTATGTGAACGTTGCTATGAGTGTATTGTTGTGGCCCTTCCTTCATGAACCGTCAATCACCGCTAACCGGTGAACGCTAATGCAATAATAATAGATCTATTTTGGCCTAACGACCTGTCAGACGTGTGTTCCTTGCGAGGGCATACTGAGACATATTGTACTTAGTATTGGGAGTGTTAGCACTCCAGGTTGGGCATGGTTAAGGTTTGGTTCGTGGCTCTAGCATCGTTGTGATTGTTCTATGAACTAAATGTTTTGTTAAGCTTGTGTTCAAAATGATTGTTTATAAACTCTATGGATTCACTCAACGTTTTCGTTGACTTTTTAGCATGTTTATCTCAGGTATATACTTGCTAGCTTGGATGGGATGGAATGCGGATATCGAAGGACGTGGACTTGGTGAACTTTGTACATATGATAAAATGTTTTCTTTTAAAGAAACTTAACATGTTGTGGGTTATTTTTGAAATGAGTTTTCATAAAGTTATTGGGACCTTGTAACTCTGATCTTTTTAATAAAACTTGAATGTCGTTACCGTGACTCGTGAGCTTATATTATGAAGTAGCACCCCAATGTTGTATTTCGCTGCGCTGTAAATTTGAGGGTGTTACAGTCCTTATAGTTATATCTTTATAATAATGACATTTTCAGCCCCTTTAGTTATAAATTTCAGAAAGTTACGATATATACCCCTATGCATGGAAATATTTGCAAAACAAGTCCAAAAAGCCATGCAAGCTTATTTTAGGATTCCAAAATGATATTTTCAGGTTATAGCTTATTAGAATAAGCTAAAATAAGATTTTCTAACGTAATAAAAGTTTAGAAAAAGGATTCGTTAGCTAGAAAATCAAAACGGGTCGTTTTTAGGGTTTTAATAAAAAACACATGGGTTTGAGGATTCAAAGCTTCAAACAAGAGTTCATATATGATCTTAAGAGTATTATGAACATTATAATACAGAATATAAGTTTATGGAACAAGATCTTAGGTTTACTTGAGCTAAAATGGGTCAAAATGGGTTTTTGGGTTTGTACGCCTAGTAACGACTTCAAGGCTTCGTTTTTCTTGCTTCTTGGCTTCTATTATGATCTTAGGGACTTCTCTTGACCTTCCTTGATCTGAGTTAGAACTTCATTGATGAGTATATGAGTTTTTGAGGTGTGGTTTGAAAGGGGTGTGGAGTTCGGCTTATATAGGGGTTTAAGACCCTTGTTGGCCAAGTTTTCTTGATGTATAAGGTTAAGAGCTGAAGAGTGGTGACTAAGGGATGCTATAAGGTGAGTATTGTGGGCTATGGAGGTAGATATGCAAGGTGGAAGGGTTTTAGGGGGGTTTGGCTATAATGGAGTGACAAGGTGGTGATGTAGCAAGCTTGGTGGCCAAGAGTTGAAAGGGAGGTACTTGTAAGCAGCTTAGAGATATAATGGTGAGGTCATGGGGGTGCGTGGATGGGTGCTTGGTTTAAAAATGGGTAAAAATGGGTGAAAATAGGTATCGGGTTGGTTTAGGGTTTGGTTTAGGGTTTTAGACTTTTAGATTGAGTTAGGGTTAGGGTTTAGGATAGATTAAGGTTTAGGATTAAGGTTTAGGGTTTAGGATTAAGTTTTAG
>BQNB010053258.1:18117-40101 GCA_026074375.1 Tanacetum coccineum | reverse complement strand
TGTAAAATCCAAAAACAACAGTTCTAGATTAGTTTGCTGATGATGCAAGTAACTTTGATAATGGATGATTTAGATCACATCCTAACTATTGAAATTCAAAGAAGCATGAGAGTGGTAGATTAGAGCCTCAGTAAAGTTCAATTATATTACAAGATCCAGACAGTGATTCTGAATCGAACAGCCTATTGAGAAGAAAAGCACATTAAGATACAGCTTTAATTTGCTGCGTGTAGAATATGGATTACGCAATATGTATGCAAGCATATACATGCTCAGCATGTAATGGCACTATTGAAGCATCAGACTCATCAACTTTGAAAAGCGGACAATTTTTATTTCGTGTTCTGAGAGTTAAAAAGACTATCAATAAATGTGCAACACAAAATACCAGCAGTTTGCTATTGGCTGCATAATATTAAATACAATACATTTTCATGTATTTTTTTATTCGTTTATAGATGAATTATAATTTAAAATTAAGTTTAGCTCAAGATCAGTTTTTTGCTAATTCCTAGATTCTAAAAAATCAACAAATACTACCAGAGTCAAATTATAATTTAAAATTAAGTTTAGCTCAAGATCAGTTTTTTGCTAATTCCTAGATTCTAGAAAATCAACAAATACTACCAGAGTCAAATTATAATTTAAAATTAAGTTTAGCTCAAGATCAGTTTTTTGCTAATTCCTAGATTCTAGAAAATCAACAAATACTACCAGAGTCAAATAATGATATTAAAATTACGTTTAGCTCAAGATCAGGTTTTTGCTAATTCCTAGATTCTAGAAAATCAACAAATACTACCAGTCAAATAATGAGGTTATGTAAGCAAATGGTTATAAGAAGCATGTTCCTATCCGAAGATGGTCTGAGTTATAGGGTAGGGTATATAAATCAAATCATTTTATGCATGTTTGTTTGAATATTACCTCTTTGAGTTCATCCTCGTCAAATTCTTCTATTACAGGAACCTGGACAGATTTCCTGTGCTTGTTTCCTTTCTTTTTCTCCTTGTCCAGCTTCTCATCAAGAGGATACTTTGCGTTATCATGTTCAAGTAAAGACAAAATCTCCTTCCTAATCATTTCATCAGCCTGTTCAATCAAAGTTGGTGGAACAAAAGAGCTCTTATCTTCGTCAACTTTTATTAGAGACTTCTTTATCAGGTCTAGTGAGCCAATTGGAGGTCTCGGGAGCTCCCTTTGCAGTACTTTTGATATTTTCTTCAGCAAATCTTGCAGCTTCGCTTCTTCCTCAGCCTTCTCCCGAGCAACTCTGTCAGACATATCCTCTTCAATCTTTTCCTCTAGTTCTTCATCATCTTCAGGAACTGGTTATCAGATTCACTAACTTTGAAAAGCGGACAGTTTTTACTTCATGTTCTAAGAATTAAAAAGACTATCAATAATTCAATACATCTGCAACACAAAATACCAGCAGTTTGCTATTCGCTGCATAATATTAAATACTTCCAGTACAATACATTTTCATGTATTTTATTTATTCGTTTATAGATGAATTATAATATTAAAATTACGTTTAGCTCAAGATCAGGTTTTTGCTAATTCCTAGATTCTAGAAATCAGCAAATGGTTATAAGAAGCATGTTCCTATCCGAAGATGGTCTGAGTTATAGGGTAGGGTATATAAATCAAATCATTTTATGCATGTTTGTTTGAATATTACCTCTTTGAGTTCATCCTCGTCAAATTCTTCTATTACAGGAACCTGGACAGATTTCCCGAGCTTGTTTCCTTTCTTTTTCTCCTTCTCCAGCTTCTCATCAAGAGGATACTTTGCGTTATCATGTTCAAGTAGAGACAAAAGCTCCTTCCTAATCATCTCATCAGCCTGTTCAATCAAAGTAGGTGGAACAAAAGAGCTCTTATCTTCGTCAGCTTTTATTAGAGACTTCTTTATCAGGTCTAGTGAGCCAATAGGAGGTCTCGGGAGCTCCCTTTGCAGTACTTTTGATCTTTTCTTCAGCAAAGCTTGCAGCTTCGCTTCTTCCTCAGCCTTCTCCCGAGCAATTCTGTCAGACATATCCTCTTCCATCTTTTCCTCTGGTTTCTCATCATCTTCAGAAACTGGTTGAACCGTTATGAGATACTCATTTTTGGGCTGTGGAAGACCTGTCAAACCCGAACGCAAATTGCGTCTCATATCAGCTTGCCTTGCACGCTCGAGTTTAGCACTATCACGCATTTCCATCTCTTCGTTAATGTGGAGCTCATCCCTTATGGGGGTTCCTTTAGGAGTGACCCCGAACAAATGACCGTCTCTTGGTGTCATTCCGATTCTAGGTGTCAAACCAGATGCACCAGGAGTGGACATTACAGACGGTGTTAACATCAGATTTGGTGTTTGAATCTCCTTTTTCTTTGGTGTGACCCCTGAAAAATCAGAAGAGTGCAAATCAGAATTGTCACCCCCAAGTAATGGTGTCTGAGATAGTCTTAACCTGGCCTGATTCTCAGCTTCCATCATAATAGCATCTTGCTTCCCCGCTGGTGTTCTCATTGGGGTTCTAAGTGGGGTCATTCCATGGCGGGGTGTTTGTGTATAATCAGCGAGGAGAGCCCGTGTGGCACCACTGCCTTCAGAAAGTTCTTCACTTAAAGCTGGAAGACCAAATTTTGCAATGTGTTCTAATTCATAATCTGGAATTTGCGGCGTTGGGAGATTCATTTTTGGCCTTTTTCTAACGGTTTCTGGATCATTCATTTTGTTTGCTTGCAGTATTGCTGCCGGAGCATCCTGCCTTTGGGCAATTTTGTTCCTTGCAACATCTTGTTTTCGCAAACGAGCTTCCTTATCAGCCCTCCGTTCACCTTCAAGCTCTTCAATAGTGGTAGGGAATTTGGGTTGCTCAACAATGGAACTCTCATCAGTCACGTCATAAAAACCGGGTGGTGGTCTCTTTTCAAAGGGAATCTCGGCGTTGTAATCGATCCCCTTCCTCTTCCTCTTTCTATGCCTATTATCTATCCCGGCTGCCTTCAGTTCTCTTCTTTTCTGCAAAGAAGCAAGCCTTCTAGCCTCTTCAAGCTGCTTTTCTCGGGCCTTTCTCTTTGCCTTTTTACCTCTAGTATTTGCTAAACGAGCCCGTGCTTCTGAAAGCATCTCCTTTTCATCTTCATCCATGTCAACAGGATCAGGACGAGCAGGCTTTGACTCGGGGTTTGGATCAATCTCTCCTGGACGCAACTTTCTTGGATCATCACCTGGCTCGTAATTTTCATCCTTAGCACAAGCTGCGTCAAGGAGTTTCTCATAACGCTCTAGGCATTGAGATGGAGTACGACCAACAATCGGAGCGATTGTTCTCCATTGTGTCGGCATAAGCTTAGCAAGATGAAGCAGCTTTTCATCTTCTTCCCTAGTCCATTCAGTCTGCAAAGTTTGAAACAATATTGTAAGCAAAAAAGAAAAGAAAAAAAAGACTTGGAGCATTTTATTCTAACGTGAGGCAATGAATAAATAAGTATACACTGCCAGTCTGCCATGCATCATTTCCTATATGTGGCTAAAAATTACACAAGTTAAAACACAACTGGACAAAGCAGATAGTATTGACAGTAACATTCAAGCTTGCAAACATGTCATACACATACAACACTAACCTAACAAAGAGGACATAAAACTTTGAAGTGTGTAAATATAAGCTCAGGCTTTCCTGATCATGGACAAGCATCGCATTCCTAGACATAATCTAATGTATATTTCTTTCGCATCTGCTCATTTTTTTCAAAATTTTTAACATACACCCAAAATCATATTTCATCAAATGAAGTTCGCACATTACTATAAAATACCTACAATTGTCTAATCCCATCAAAATCAGCCCTGATTTATCCAATGTGGTATAATTGCTATGTTAGTATAAAATAGAGTGTATCCCTACAATCTATATTAACCCTTAGTCATCCATCCGGTAGCAAACTGGTATGCAATTACTACCAGATCTAGAGCAACAAAGTTTCTTCCGCAAAAACAATTTTCAACTTGTATGTTAATATCCATAACTCTTCTATTCCATCTCTCGTAATTATTCAATTACTGCTTAAATACTCACGTTGTCAATTTTTAGAATGGCATAAAAAATTAAAAGATCAAAATATGAAGCTAGCAACCATTAAATGTCAAAATACAAAAAACAATAACAAAAGCATTCCGCAAAGTCACACATTAACTCGATATCCCATATCCCATAAAACTAATTTTGTTTCAAAATTTTTTTTTCCTTAAATAAGTATTACAATACATAAAACATGTAAACTATGAAACGAATAACGTTTTCCCTATACAGATTTCAAGCTACAAGGGAAGAGAAGCACTCATTAGGGGTGAGCACGCTGCGGCTATATGAGTTCCTTTCTTTTCGTTTTTAGTTTCCGTTGGGTTTTCAGTTTTGTTCAAGCCTACACGCTCTAACGACCAGTTCCGCCTATATCCCTATCCACCCCTAAATGTACCTATATTCGCCTAATTTCAGATATACCAAAGTTTCACATCTTTTGAGGCCAACATAGTTGGTTACACATTTAATCCACAAACCGTATAAACACATGATGTTTTTCCCTATTCAGGCTAGGCGAGTGTATGACTTAAGTTTCTAAATTAGTGTATCGAGCCAACAATAATGTTAGTTAACTTGTCATACATTGAACAAGAACATATTAAAACAATTTCAATAATAAAATACCTTTTTAATACAAGGATCAAGCCACTCATACCAACGAGCCTTACACTGTTTAGCCGATTTACGAACGAGCAAAGAGGAGATCCTAGCCCACTGATTTTTACCATATTTCATAATAGCGACTTTAAGGATCTCATCTTCGGTGTTCTTCCAAACACCCCCTTTTATCATTATCCTCATCTTTAGTAACTAATCTTTGAAATCGATTGGGTTTTTATTATGAAGAACAAACCCTAATCGATGTTTGATTAGTTATTGAAAGAATGCGTACTTTTATAGTCTAAGTCGGCTGATACAAAGAAAAGGAAACATACGTTGGATTTGGCTTGGGACTTAAGCAAATCCAACCGACCCATAAAGACTTACTAATCTTAACACTACTCGGCTAATAACTTAACACTCTAACCCCTGGACTGACTTATTAATAAGCTAATACGAATAATAAAAACATAACACTATACGATCAACGTAAAAGCATTGTGTTGCTTCCAAACACATAAAATGAAACCCAAAATATGAAAAGCATGTATCTGATGCTTGTTATGCGGTAATATTCTTTTTGGAACGGAATTATGCAGTAATACTAATACAACAACTTAATAGATTATATAAGCCATGCTGAGGATCCAAACAAGAAATTAAAATAAAGTATAGGGTTGAAAATAAAAGTTATACTTTTTTGGTGTAACGAATAGTATGACACGATATTTAGTGTTTTTTGAGCATTACTATTCATTACACTAAGATAGTGCACAAGTTTATTGCTAACATATGCGGTGTGATTTTTTTATTAAAAAGCACTTTGACTCAAGTTTCTGTTCTTGTGTGAAGAGGTGTACATTTGGGAGTGACAATGGAAGCCAGGGACGAAAACGGTCTCAAGATTCACCCGGTGAGGTTGCATATACAACTGATTCAAAAAAGGCTCGCCCTCTTTGGTTTCGACCTGTATCGGGTTTGGTCCTTTGACCTATTTTTCTGTTTGTTGACCGTTAATTAAATTGAAATGACTAATCTACCCTCATACGTGTTTTTTAAATGGTCCCTATGCCTTGACCAGGAAAACCTCGATGACATAATCGTTTATAGTCACTCATTGGAGGTTTGGAACCCTGAGTACAGTGTTGCACGTGTAGCAGGAAAAGAGGTTGTGCGTGAAAGGGTACTCAGACTAAAGTGCTATTTCTTAGCCATTGGATCAGCAAGGGTTTGATTCAGATGGAACAAGAGAAGATCACGTTTGTTTTGAAACAAAGCTTAACTAAAATTTACTTAAGGACGATATCCCATAAAACTCTTCCATATAGTACGATTAGTGTGTGAGACCGCGATCCACAAATTGACACATGGGATAGCCTTCCTAGCCGCAAATAAAATAAGTCTTTCTTTGGTGTGTTACATTTCTGCTCCATTATTACATTTCCGCTTCATTACTCGGTGTTGGTATCAGAGCCATTTCAAGAAAAAAGTTGAAGATAAATCTATTCAGATAACTATGGATGCTAATCAGGTATATTCTATGATAAGCTAAATAAGATTGTTCCTTGATTATTACTTAGAATTCTCTTTGAATCCTATACTGAACATGCCATCAAATTAAAAATCTGTTTTAAAAACTATTTCGTGATACTTGAATCAAAGAAAAATTGTTTTTGATAAAACTCTTTTTCCAAAAGGACACATAGAGTCTTTGTAAGTCCCGTTGTTTGAAGATAAAAGGGCAGTTTAAGAACTCACTTTGGTATGAGGAAAAATGGGGTTTTGTAATAAAACAATATTTCTTGAAAATTAAAGTAAGAAATTTGGTTTTATAAGGATTATGGCATGGTTAGTATGGAATTAAAGAAAATAATAAGTAATAGAAAAGGAACGCTTTAGCAAAATAGAAATGAATAAAATACAGATCAATTGTAATGAGACTAATAAAAATATTGTTACAAGAATTAATGGAAGTAAAAAAGATATTGAATATTTTCATAATAGAATTAATGAAATTAGATTTACCAGTATAAGTAAAAAATCCAAAGATACTTTAATAGAAAATTATAAAAGATTAATTAGAATAAAAACAGACGAAATAAAAGAATTAGAAAAGAATTTAGTTATATGCTAAAATGAGTAAAATTGAAATTGAAGAATCATACACAGAACAATTAGAAACTATTAATAAAAACATTTTAAGTATATATGATAAAGTAATGCATATAGATAATTTATTATCCAAACCAAATAAGATTATAAATAATAAATATAATACTACAGAATTAGAAGAAAATATAAAAATAATAAATCAAAAGGAAGAATTTATATATAGTCATGCAATACCTAATCTAAAAATTGGAAGAATAATTAGACAAGAATTTACATATAACTGGAATAAACCAGATGTTAAAAAAGAAGAATTGTGAAGAAGAAATAATTAAATCAGAAGATAAAGAATTTAAAACAGGAATTTATAATATAGAAACAACAAATAAAAATAGAAAGTTTGTTAATATAAAAGGTATGAGATATCTACTCAAAGATGAGAGAAATTTATTAATGGAAAATGAATTTGAAAGAATGATACGAAGAAAAAATGAAATAAATGAATTAAAAAGTATAAGTTCAAATTCAAAAGGTAGTAGTTCTAAATCAATTAAAAAATCAAAAACGATTGATGACTTGTATAATTTAATAAATAAAAATCAAAAAAGAAATGAAGAACAATTTGAAAAAATAAATAAAAATATAAAAATATTAGATAAAAATATAAAGACAGTAAAAAATAAAGTAATGAAACTGGAAGAAGAAATATATACGGAAATAGATAATCTAAGGTTAGAAATAACAGAAAAGGTTAGAGAAATAGAAAATAAAATTCTAAATTTAGAATTAGAAAATAAAGAAAATAGTATACAAAGCGATAATAATAAACAAGAAAATGATAGTGAATTAGAAAGTATTGAATCTAATCTAAGAGAATTAGAAGTATTAAATATTAATAATTCAACTAAAGATAATTCTGAAAATGAATATAGATTTACAAATCATAGTGAGAATGAATTAACCAGTAATACAAATAATCTTACTAATGATAATCTTACAAATGACACAAAAGAAGAAGAAGTAAATATGAATACAGAAGGTGAATTTAGTGGAACCAAGCCTGAACATAGATATTATAAAGAAAGGCCAATTACTGGAAATTATGATTTTACAAGAAAAACATATGGTATAAATAAAAGAGATTACACTATATGGAGTAAAAGACTACAAGGAAAATATAAAATAAAGCATAATACGGACCCAGAGATACTTGATTTAGATTGTCCAGAATCTATTGAAAAATCTATAACCAGTTGGGTTGGTAAAACCAATGCTAGATTAATTGAAAATAAAATAAGTTTAAGTGATAGTTTTAATTATATAATTGGAACTATAACAGGCCAAGCTAGAATTTATTTAGAAAATTTAAAAAGTCAAGAGAAAGAATTATTAGAAGGACATGTAGATATAAATGGAACAATAATAACAACAAGTACAGCTATGTTAAAGAAAATTGAAATATTAATTAGAAGAGAATTTGGAGATCTTAATGCAGATACTATACAACAAGATCAAGAAAAACTAAATGCTTTAAACACTTTAAAAGGAATAGAATTATGTTCGTTATGTGAAGAACATTTAGAAGCATATATTTGTGTTTTCCGTGATAATTACTATAAAGCCCAAGATTTCAAAAATACCTATTTAAAGCAACTATTTTTTGATAAACTACCTTATCCCTTAAATCAACATGTTACCATTGAATATAATAAAAATCCCAGAACTGATACATTAGGAGAAAGAATAAGTTTCTTGAAAACATGGTATAAAAATTATTGTTTAGAAAGATATGATCAAAGAAGAATGAAAAATATGATTTCTAATATAAATTATTGTTGCAAAGATAATGAACCATTAAAAATTGGATGTAAATCATATTATAGAAAATCAAAGAATCATAAGAGATCTTATAAAAATAAAAAATACAAAAAGAGAAGATTCTCATATTATAAAAAGAATCCAAAAAATAAATATTTTATAAAAAAGAAAGATTATAAGAAAATGCCAGTTAATCCTAAAACATGTAGATGTTATAGTTGTGGAAAAATAGGTCATATTAGTAGAGATTGTAAAAAGAAACAAGTAAATACTGAACAAAATTATATTGAAATAAATATTATATTATATGAATTAAGTGAAGAAACTATAAAAGAATTTCCAATATACAGTCTTGAAAACCATATTAATTATGAAGAATCTATTAGTAACCAAACCAAAACAGACAGTTCTAGTAATTATTCTAGTATAGAATGATAAATTTAGAAACAAAAGATATAAATTATGAAGAAGAGATATGTGAAAGTTCAAATAATCAAAGGGTCATATTTGATAAACAAATATTTAATAAAATAAAAAGAGAAGACTTTAGTCTTAATAAAGGTATGTTTAAAAACTCTTGGAAAAATATATTTAAAAAAGAAAAGAATGAAATACTAGTAATTTCAAACAGAGAACAAGCGATAGATATTACTCAAACAAAGGGAAAAACTTGCATTCCCATTCTAAATAAAAGTATAATTAATGATGAAATAGCAAGAGTAGAAAATAATAATATTACTTACAGATATTGTGAACTAACTGCTACTGAAATAATTGTTAAAGCCGTGTTTCAAAGAAGAATTGTACTCGTATAGAATTAATGTTGGTAGATGAAAGAATAAGACATCCTATTGAAAAAGCAATAATTACACAGTTAAGAGGAAATTTAATATATCAAAAAGTAAAATTTATTATTAAACCTAATTATTCAGTAAGCTTAGCCGATAATCACATTAATAATGCCTATGTTCTTTATTATAAATTAAATGGTATTGAAATGAAACCAGGAAGTAAAGTCATTTCTATTAGATGTAAAAATGCTTATATTCTTAGTACACACCATACTATCAAAATAAAAAATACATTAGAACCAGTGACGATTAACAAAGATTTCTATGAAGTTCTAAAACCTATTAACAATTCTGAATATTTATTTGAAGAAATAGACAATAATAGAGAAACAGATATTGCAATTAAAAGAATTAATAGTTTTAGAAAATCTGTAGACATATGTAGAAATAATAAAATAAACCAAACCTTTTATGTTGAAGGAATAATAAAAAGCACAAATAAAAAGATCCCTATATTAATTAGCAATGAATTAAAAACTAATTATATTAATAACAACTTAATAAATAATGAAAATTATGAGGGAAAAATAAATATAATAATAATAATAGCAGGACAAGAAATACTCATTGAATTTGAAGCAATTAATAATTATGATATTAAATGTTCTATTAGTACTAATTGGTTAGATAACTATTTAAACCCATGGAATAATAATAATAATGAATTAGAATTCAACTATAAAAATGTTAAATTTAAAACAAAAAGAATAAATAAAAATAATGAATTAACAAAAATAAATGCCTAATATCTTATTTAAGGTTATATATCCTGGATACTTGAATAGATATTATAGTGGTTTATTAGATACAGGTGCAGCAACAACCCTGTTTAGTCTAAACTGCTTACCTGAATGGAAAAAATTAAAGGTACCAATAAACTTAAAAGGATTTAATGATGAGGGAAATAGAATAGAAAATTATAATGAAAATATATATATATACAAATATTTGACAAAAAATTAAAAATTCCTAAAGTTTATGGATTCGATTTAACCAATAAAGATATTATAATTGGTTGGGATTTTATAAAACTATACTTACCAATAATAATACATAAAACATATGTTAGTTTTACCACTAATTGTGACAAAAAGAATGTTAAAAGTCCTATTATTAAAAATCAAAAACGAAAACCTCAAAATTGGATAAAAGGAAGTGAAAAAAATCACTCAACAAGTTAAATATGAAATAATAAATATAGTAGAAAAGGTGGCTATTTTTACTATTGATCAAGAAACAGAAATTACTAATTTATTACAAGGATGTTTTAGTGAAAATCCCCTAGAAAATTGGGAAAAACACAAAACAGAAGTACAAATATCTCTTATTGATGAAAATAGTATTATCCAAAATAAACCTTTTAATAATATTGAAAAAGATTTAGAAGAATTTAAAATGCATATTTCTGAATTACTAAAAGGAGAATTTATTATACCATCTAATTCTAAGCATTGTAGCTATGCCTTTATAGTTAATAAGCATTCAGAACAAAAAAGGGGAAAAAGTAGAATGGTTATTGATTATAGACAATTAAATGCTAAAACAAAAACATATAGTTATCCTATTCCTAATAAAATACTTAAACTAAAACAAATTCAAGGATACGAATGGTTCAGTAAATTTGATTGTAAATCAGGATTTCATCATCTTAAATTAACAGAAGATAGTAAACAATATACTGCTTTTGGTGTACCAAATGGATTTTATGAATGGAATGTATTACCTTTTGGTTATAAAAATGCTCCAGGAAGATTCCAAGCTTTCATGGATAAAACATATAACAAGTTAGAAAACTGTATCGTATATATAGATGATATACTTATTTTTACAAAAACAAAGGAAGATCATATTCGTGTTCTCTACAATTTTATTAATATTACAAAAGAAAATGGAATCTCTTTGTCAAAAAAGAAGACTGAGTTATTTAAAAATCAAATTGATTTTCTTGGTCATCAGATAGATAAAGGAGGAGTTAAAATGCAAGATCATATTGCTAAAAAGATTATTTCTGAATATAATGAATTTAATACTAAGAAAGATTTACAAAAATTTTTAGGAATAGTTAACCAAATTAGAGAATATATTCCCAAATTAGCAAATTATTTAATCCCTTTACAAAAGAAATTAAAAAAGGATATACAATAAGGAGTTGGTCCTAAAAAGATCAAAATATCATTTTAAAAATAAAAAATATTTGTAGGAATTTTAACCTACTTTGATATTAGTCCGGATAGTCATCAAAAAATTTTGAATGGATTATTAAACAAATGCTATAACTGAAAAAAAAAAATCATTATGGTGCAGTTTTAAAATTTAAATATAAAAACAATAAAAAAGAATATTTATGTAGATATCACTCTGGTACTTTTAAAAACAACGAAGCAAATTGGGATATTAATAAAAAAGAATTAGCTGCTGTTAGATATGGTATTTTAAAATTTGAAATTTATGTCTGTTATAAAACTTTTGTTTTAAGAATTGACAACAGTACAGTTAAAAGTTGGATAACTCAAAAATTAAAAAATCAAATTATTAGAAAAAATATAAATAATATTATTACGGATATCATTGCTTATAGTTTTAAAATTGAGTTAATCAAGTCTGAAGAAAATATTTATGCAGATTACTTGTCTAGACAAAAGAGATAATGAAAGCCAAGATATTTCGGTCCTTAGTAATCTTGTTGAGAAGCTAATGAAAGAAATAGAATTTCTCCGCAAAGAGAATTCAATCCTGAAGAAGGAAGATAATCCTAAAAGGAAAGCTATTGCTTCAGAATGTAAATCTGAAGAATCTTCTGACAAGCCTATTCCAACAATAAAGACTCAAGATATTGTGAAAAAGACTTATGAAATAAGCCATTGTTCTCCTATTAAAGAAGATATGTTTAAGACACATATGTTTGTCAGTAACCGTGGAAGAGGAGGTGTTAGAGGAAGAGGAAGCTATTTTGGAAGAAATACTAATTTTATTAGAGATACACCTAATTTTAAACAAATATATTCCTAGTCTAATTGATAAAGAATTTAAAGAAAGCCTTTTTGAAAAGAAACAAGATTATAATTACCATTGCAAAATGTATTTGAACAACTTTTTAAAGCTAGCTAACAAGTTAAACAACGACCTCAAAAAAAAATAATTAATGAAAAATGAAGGATATTCTACCTTTTGCTCATGAAAAAAGTTAATCACTAGTTGGAGATTATTAATTGGATCCAAACCAAATCAAAGCAACGATATGATTATGGGTTTATTTACACTCGGTTTATACAAAAAGAAGGTTCTGTAGAGTTATGCAAAATACCTGAAGTTTATGAACAAGCTAAGTACTATTTGAGAATAACCAATAAGCCAAATGATATAAACGATCGATTTATGGAGCTGTTGGAGAAGTTATACTTGAAAAATATTCAAACAACTCGATTGGTGATAAAATGGTCTTCTAGAGATTTCAATTTTTATCTGTAGAAGTCCACCAAGCAAAAATCAGCTATGTTAATGAAGAAATCCCACAATACTTGACAAAAAAAAGAGCTTGAGTTTTTAAAGGACAGATGTCATGATGCTATTAAAGAAATAATACAGACCCCAATTGAGATTAAATTTTTTATAAGCATATCAAAAATTGTTTCAAATGCAAGAGAAAATGATACTGATGGCCCTAAGGTTAAAGAGAAGAAATACTGTGAAAATTCTAAGTCCTGAAGAAATGAAAACAAAAGTCTTTGCTAAAAATTAATCTTAGTGAAAAGGATTTTAGTATCAAGTAAAAATCAATATTTTTGAAGAACACAAAGTGGAAGATAACTGTGGAAAAGGAGAAACAGGTGTCCCTGAGCTATTCAATTTCGAAGACATTCCAGAAGAAGCCAGTACTAGCCAAAATGACGAAAGCAATGACGAAACTATTTGAATTATTAAAGATGGTGAATTATTAAAGCTACTTTATAAAAGCTACTTTCCAAAAGAAAAGATAGGCACCAGCTTGTCTCTCCAAAAGTGCCCGATTAATAAAAACAACCGTCCATACAATTTAAACAATTCATGTCCAATAGATATTGAATATATAAGCTCATATATCACAACGTTGAAAGATAAGCCTTACAAGTAACCCCTACACCCAACTAACAATAAAACTACATAACACTTATCCAGTAACTAACTCATATCCGCGACTACCTCTGCCTTAGGCATTAAATTATTGTTAATTCCATTTTTATTGTTTAATCTATATGTATACAAAATTAACATATTTATATAATTGAATTCTAATTCATTATTATTATTATTCCATGGGTTTAAATAGTTATCTAACCAATTAGTACTAATAGAACATTTAATGTCATGATTATTAATTGCTTCAAATTCAATAAGTATTTCTTGTCCTGCTATTATTATTATTATATTTATTTTTCCCTCATAATTTTCATTATTTATTAAGTGATGTTATATATTAGTTTTTAATCAAAGCTAATTAATATAAGGTGGGGAATTTCCCCTTTATATTTGTGCTTTTTATTATTCCTTCAATATAAAAGGTTTGGTCTATTTTATTATTTCTACATATATCTATAGATTTTCTAAAACTATTAATTCTTTTAATTGCAATATCTGTTTACTCTAATATAGTCGATTTCTTCTTTTTTTCCCAAATAGGTATTCAGAATTGTTAATAGGCTTTAGAACTTCATAGAAATCTTTGTTAATTGTAACTGGGTGCGAATGTCTTTATTATTTTTATAGTTATGGGTTACTACGAATATAACATTTTTATACACCTAATGAAAAAGACTTTTACTTCCTGGTTTCATTAATCAAAACCATTAATTTGTAATAAAGAACATAAAAGGTAGGAAGAGGGAAATAAAAGATAAAAGAACTAAGGCTAGATGAGAAAGAAAAGAGGAATAAAGGCAATTATTAATGTGATTGATCGGCTAGAGCTACTGAATAATTGGGTTTAATAATAATTTTACTTTTTGAATATATTAAATTATGCCATCTTAACTGTGTAATTATTTGCTTTTCCAATAGGATGTCCTATCTTTCATCTACCAAACAATAATTCTATATGTATCAAATCCTTTCTTTCCTTCTTTGAAACAAGCTTTAAACAATTATTTTTCAGTAGCAGTTAGTTCACAATATCTAAAGTAATATATTATTTTCTACTCTTGCTATTATCATCATTAATTATACTTTTATTAAAAGGGAATGCAAGTATTTTTCCCTTTGTTTGGGTAATATCTATCGCTTTGTTTCTCTGTTTGAAATTACTAGTATTTCATTCTTTTCTTTTTTAAATATATTTTTCCAAGAGTTTTTAAACATACCTTTGTTAAGACTAAAGTCTTCTCTTTTTATTTTATTAAATATTTGTTTATCAAATATGACCCTTTGATTATTTGAACTTTCACATATTTCTTCTTCATAATTTATATCTTTTGTTTCTAAATTTATCATTCTATACTAGAATAATTACTAGAACTATCTGTTTTGGTTTGATTACTAATAGATTCTTCATAATTAATATGGTTTTCAAGACTATATATAGGAAATTCTTTTATAGTTTCTTCACTTAATTCATATAATATAATATTTATTTCAATATAATTTTGTTCAGTATTTATTTTCTTCTTTTTACAATCTCTACTAATATGACCAATTTTTCCACAACTATAACATCTACATGTTTTAGGGTTAACTGGCATTTTCTTATAATCTTTCTTTTTTATGAAATATTTATTTTTTGGATTCCTTTTATAATATGAGAATCTTCTTTTTTTGTATTTTTTATAAGATCTCTTATGGTTCTTTGATTTTCTATAATATGATTTGCATCCAATTTTTAATGGTTCATTATCTTTGCAACAATAATTTATATTAGAAATCATATTTTTCATTCTTCTTTGATCATATCTTTCTAAACAATAATTTTTATACCATGTTTTCAAGAAACTTATTCTTTCTCCTAATGTATCAGTTCTAGGATTTTTATTATATTCAATGGTAATATGTTGGTTTAAGGGATAAGGTAATTTATCAAAAAATAGTTGCTTCAAATAAGTATTTTTGAAATCTTGGGCTTTATAGTAATTATCACGGAAAACACAAATATATGTTTCTAAATGTTCTTCACATAACGAACATAATTCTATTCCTTTTAAAGTGTTTAAAGCATTTAGTTTTTCTTGATCTTGTTGTATAGTATCTGCATTAAGATCTCCAAATTCTCTTCTAATTAATATTTCAATTTTCTTTAACATAGCTGTACTTGTTGTTATTATTGTTCCATTTATATCTACATGTCCTTCTAATAATTCTTTCTCTTGCCTTTTTAAATTTTCTAAATAAATTCTAGCTTGGCCTGTTATAGTTCCAATTATATAATTAAAACTATCACTTAAACTTATTTTATTTTCAATTAATCTAGCATTGGTTTTACCAACCCAACTGGTTATAGATTTTTCAATAGATTCTGGACAATCTAAATCAAGTATCTCTGGGTCCGTATTATGCTTTATTTTATATTTTCCTTGTAGTCTTTTACTCCATATAGTGTAATCTCTTTTATTTATACCATATGTTTTTCTTGTAAAATCATAATTTCCAGCAATTGGCCTTTCTTTATAATATCTATGTTCAGGCTTAGTTCCACTAGATTCACCTTCTGTATTCATATTTACTTCTTCTTCTTTTGTGTCATTTGTAAGATTATCATTAGTAAGATTATTTGTATTACTGGTTAATTCATTCTCACTATGATTTGTAAATCTATATTCATTTTCAGAATTATCTTTAGTTGAATTATTAATATTTAATACTTCTAATTCTCTTAGATTAGATTCAATACTTTCTAATTCACTATCATTTTCTTGTTTATTATTATCGCTTTGTATACTATTTTCTTTATTTTCTAATTCTAAATTTAGAATTTTATTTTCTATTTCTCTAACCTTTTCTGTTATTTCTAACCTTAGATTATCTATTTCCGTATATATTTCTTCTTCCAGTTTCATTACTTTATTTTTTACTGTCTTTATATTTTTATCTAATATTTTTATATTTTTATTTATTTTTTCAAATTGTTCTTCATTTCTTTTTTGATTTTTATTTATTAAATTATACAAGTCATCAATCGTTTTTGATTTTTTAATTGTTTTAGAACTACTACCTTTTGAATTTGAACTTATACTTTTTAATTCATTTATTTCATTTTTCCTTCGTATCATTCTTTCAAATTCATTTTCCATTAATAAATTTCTCTCATCTTTGAGTAGATATCTCATACCTTTTATATTAACAAACTTTCTATTTTTATTTGTTGTTTCTATATTATAAATTCCTGTTTTAAATTCTTTATCTTCTGATTTAATTATTTCTTCTTCACAATTCTTCTTTTTTAACATCTGGTTTATTCCAGTTATATGTAAATTCTTGTCTAATTATTCTTCCAATTTTTAGATTAGGTATTGCATGACTATATATAAATTCTTCCTTTTGATTTATTATTTTTATATTTTCTTCTAATTCTATAGTATTATATTTATCATTTATAACCGTATTTGGTTTGGATAATAAATTATCTATGTGCATTACTTTATCATATATACTTAAAATGTTTTTATTAATAGTTTCTAATTGTTCTGTGTATGATTCTTCAATTTCAATTTTACTCATTTTAGCATATAACTAAATTCTTTTCTAATTCTTTTATTTCGCCTGTTTTTATTTTAATTAATCTTTTATAATTTTCTATTAAAGTGTCTTTAGATTTTTTACTTATACTGGTAAATCTAATTTCATTAATTCTATTATGAAAGTATTCAATATCTTTTTTACAACCATTAATTCTTGTAACAATATTTTTATTAGTCTTATTACAATTGATCTGTGTTTTATTCATTTCTATTTTGCTAAAGCGTTCCTTTTCTATTACTTATTATTTTCTTTAATTCCATACTAACCATGCCATAATCCTTATAAAACCAAATTTCTTACTTTAATTTTCAAGAAATATTGTTTTATTACAAAACCTCATTTTTCCTCATACCAAAGTGAGTTCTTAAACTGCCCTTTTTTCAACAACGGGACTTACAAAGACTCTATGTGTCCTTTTGGAAAAAGAGTTTTATCAAAAACAAATTTTCTTTGAATCAAGTATCACGAAATAGTTTTAAAACAGATTTTTAATTTGATGGCATGTTCAGTATAGGATTATAAGAGAATTCTAAGTAATAATCAAGGAACAATCTTATTTAGCCTATCATAGAATATACCTGATTAGCATCCATAGTTATCTGAATAGATTTATCTTCAATCTTTTTCTTGAAATGGCTCTGATACCAACACCGAGTAATGAAGCGGAAATGTAATAATGGAGCAGAAATGTAACATGTGTGTTTCTGTCTTTAAAGTAAACAAGAATGTCACATTGAGTTTACTCTTCTTGTATAACATTGATAACCATTTTAGAGTAGGATTGTTTATAGCTAGCATAAATTAATTCACACATTTAAGTGGTATAAGTAAGAGTAGGGTTAAATCAGTTAAAAAAACCCTTCTCCTCTCGGGTGAGAGAGGTCAAGGGTCCGATCATTATCCTTTACAAAGTCGGGGTTCTCTGAAAACAGTCTATCGATCAATCTTCGGTCCGGTCCTCGGTCTGGGGTTTTGATCTTAATCGGTTTCGGTCCGGTCCGGTTGGACCGTGAACTGCCCTAATTCCAATCGGAGAATGTTCGGGATTGCTTCTAATTATTTCTTTTAATTTTGTCCATATGGTTTCTAATTTTCACGTTTTATGTTACTCTCATAATTTTGTTATTGTTATTCACATTTTATTACACCTCGTGCCCTTTTTTTTTTGAAAAAGCGACGATATTATTAGCCACAAGGCAAGGACAAATATAAACATCAAAAAGAAAGGCTCTAAGGTAGAGCCACCAAACAAGAAACTACAACATGGGACTAAAGCTAACAGATTAAACCAAAACACTAAGAATCTCAATCTAATTATCCCATATGAACCTATTAATAAAAGCCGATTTAATGTCCAAAGGAATGTGTTAACATTAGATTCACCCTTATAACACGAGATCCGGAGGTATGGTAAAATGGAAAAGAAATTGATCCATGTTTATTAGAGAGAAAATATAAGAGATGGGAAGTTGTGTGTGTGCTTGAGAGAAAACACACACACACACACTTTTACAAATGTGAGCTTCACCCCTCCATGGAAGTATGGAGGGGGTATTTATAGTCCTAGTGACACACAACTATCGTAGCTTGTCATTATTAGTCCCTATGTGTCACGCTATAAATAAACTAATGTAATTCCGTGTTTGTCACCATATTTTAAGGCTAACAATCTTCCCCCAATATGTGGACATATACGGAATTACTTACAATGTTCCTAACAAGTACAAATACAATTAAATAAAGTCTTCCAAAGCGCTTCCAAAGCTGAAGTTGTCTTGTGAGTTCTCTTGGTCTTGAAACTTGTATTCCAGCTTGGATCTTCATTGTCTTTACTTGTTCTGGAACCATTGTAGTATGCATGAGTTGGATTAACTTCCCCCCAATTCATGCAGCATGTCTTGAAAAGCTTTCTTCATAGACTCCTTTTTGGCGAAGTTTCTGAATCAGCTTCCCCCCAAACCAACATCCCTATCTTAAGCAGATTCTGAAACTTTGATGTAGCATGAACAATCTTCTACTTGTCATTGACGTGCACAGCGGAAATTTGTAGAAGTCAAACCACACCAAATACTCCTGCTTCTTGTCATTAGGGCTTGGTGAATATTCGTTCGGGGGTGCATGCGAGAAATCAGCAACAATTCTTCTCACGTATGCAGAATACTTCATAAACCATACTAAGTAAAGTAGTCTACACTACTTCCCCCTGGAAGTTGACACGGTAACATCAAAGTCAACTAAGTCCCGGATGTACACATTTTCCCCCATGATGGTTGCGAACTCTCGGAAGCATCATTGTCGTGTACGTTCATATACTCGAGAAGTTCTTGTCATAAGCACAAATCTTGATATACAAAAGAATCATTACCCTCTTGACTTCAGAAACCGTAGAGGAGATGAAGCAAGAATCAAGAACACTTGGTATAATCAAGGTCTTGTGAATGAATGTCATCGAAGAACTTTGAAGATTTTGCTTAGACTGTGAAGTATCTTTGTCTTGGAATAGCACAAAAATACCCGTGAGAAGTGCTGATTACATCTCAACCTTTAAACTCTCTGGCTAACTTACCAACCTCGTATTCTGTAGGCTATTGTCGTGATCACATGGTGAAGTAAACCCGATATATCAAACTTGAAACTGAAGTAAAATCCCCCAAATTTGTTACTTAATCTTGCACTATTGTTGATTGAAGAACGGTGCAGAAGAAAATCTCTAAGTACCTTATACTCCATCAAAAGTATAAGAAGTACAACACCTCTTGAAATTATCCACATCGACATCTGCGTGTGACACTGAGTACTACAACGTAACTCCTTTAAGTGATAGTTGTTAACCAGGTCTACAACCAACAACCAACCACAAAAGCGCCGACTGCTATAACAAAGATAATTCAAGTCTTAATCATAAGTTGTATACGTTCAAGCAAGTCATCAATCGATAGAAAATAGAAGAAGGTCTCGATGATGAAATAAGTAGACGCCTTTGTGAAATCCTACTTCAATTGCAATAAAGGATACCAAATCAACTCCGTGATCACATGTCATCGTAATCCGAATATCTAGCCATTTGTCATTTAAGTGAATCTTTTCAGGATCATTTTGGAATTAAGTGTTGTTGTTTGTGTGGTGTGTTGTTTATGATGATTGTGTCTAGAGTTCTCGATTCTTGATTGTTGGTGTTTGTTTTGTTGTTCTTGTTTGATATAATAATCCCAAATTCGATCATATGCCCAAAGTCGGTCACATGCCCACGTAATGCGCGGTAAGGTCGAATTTTTTTTTGGGAAATTAGGTTTTCAAAACAAGGGTTTTCAATGGACAAATCATAGTCTTCTTTAGACAAAACGCAACCAAGAAATGAAATAGACAGAGTCAAAACGCAGCCTTGAGGCAAAACGCAATGACCAAAACGCAGTCTTGAGGCAAAACGCAATGACCAAAACGCAGTCTTGAGGCAAAACGCAATGACCAAAACGCAATAGTCAAAACGCAATCTTCTTGGCAAATCGCAGGAGACAAAACGCAATGAAGAAGCAAAACGCAATCAAGAACATCCCTTCAGTGAGTCAAAACGCAGCCAAGAAATAATCATCAAACATTCTTGAAAGCTACGAAATGATGTTAAAACCACCTAGTAATGATGCAAGGGATAGATCTAAGCCCGAAAGTACAAATCTTTAACACTTTTAACCACAAACAAAGATCAAATCTTGATTTTTCTTGCTATTTTTTTCGAACCAAAAAAAAATAAACAAACCAAGCCACGAATTTGATCTTGTTTAGCCACAAGATCAGTAGATAAACAACACGGATTCCCCCTATGCTCTGGTGCCAATTGTTAACATTAGATTCACCCTTATAACACGAGATCCGGAGGTATGGTAAAATGGAAAAGAAATTGATCCATGTTTATTAGAGAGAAAAGATAAGAGATGGGAAGTTGTGTGTGTGCTTGAGAGAAAACACACACACACACACTTTTACAAATATGAGCTTCACCCCTCCATGGAAGTATGGAGGGGGTATTTATAGTCTTAGTGACACACAACTATCGTAGCTTGTCATTATTAGTCCCTATGTGTCACGCTATAAATAAACTAATGTAATTCCGTGTTTGTCACCATATTTTAAGGCTAACAGAATGACATCTTTAAAAGCAAAGGAAAAAGATCCTCGTCATGAATATACTGCATGCAAAAAGCTTTGTTACCAGCTTATTGTCGAGAAACTCAAAATCCCCATTTAAAATGTCATCAAGAGAAGGATTAAACAAGGGAGGTGACCTCAACTAGAGAATAATTAAACACCACATCCTTTTTACCAACGTGCATTTACGTGAGGGTACTTTTATCCTTTCATTGTTCCCGCAATTACATTTGCATTTATATTCCCAAGAAACCCTAATTTACAAGGACGAACTTTGCAATCGAAAATTATGTCGTATAATCACTACCGCACATTTAAGTCAAACACAAAAGACACACTAAGAACACACTTCAAACTAGAAAAGATGGTTATTTGTGGTTGTTGTAAGCAAGCTTGCATTCGAAATTCTTGACCAATCGCAACCCACACAGAAGGTTTTACTGTTGTCCCACACTAGTAAGGCTCGTTTTATATTTCATGGTTAGATAATCATTTTATTTACATTTATTTTTTCTTGTCTTTATGATTTATGGTTCATTGGACAGGTTGACCTACCTAGTGACGGAGCTACGTGAGGATCAAGAAGGGCAGTGGCCCTCCCACACTTTTGAATGTTACGCTAAAAAGTTTGACTATTTTGATTCAGTCTATTGATTAAATATACCATTTTACTACTTTGGCCC